>QNUK01000392.1:285000-292500 GCA_013621035.1 Clarias magur | reverse complement strand
TATTTGTCAAAGATGTACGGACTTGCGAACGAATCCAAGTTACGAACGAGTTCTGTTCCGGGAGCACATTTGGAAGTCGGGGACTTACTGTATGTTCAGCCTCATCTTCCCATGAGACCCACCCACTCTTGGGTTTTTTTTTTTTTTTTTTTTAACTACCCAGAATCCGATGCAAACCTTAATTCAGGCTTTTAAAACTCTGATCAGTCCTTAATGCTGCTCTTTGACTTTACACCCAGCCACGCCATATTTTTCATACATTCCACCCTGAGGTGTCCAGTTAGTCATTCGTCCTCTACATCTGTATCCTCCATGCCATATTACACAACAGAGTCAGATCTCGCAGTAATCCCCCTCTTCGTCCTTGACTCGTACAAAAAAGCCCTAAACCTCAACATTGCTATTTGCTTTCTTTATGACTGTTTGAGCTTCTGTCACACACCAGAACACTGGCTATTAGTCGAAGTGCTTTTGTATGAATGAATGTTGTTTTTCTTCCATCACAGTGACCTCACTGTCCACATTAGAGCATGCATTATTAATGCTGCACTTGATTCTCTGCTTGTCGTAGTAATTTAACGCTCCTTCCCAGCCAGTTTTTAAATCGTGTCTTAAGGCACTTTCGGTGCCGCCTGTCCCAGTGAAACATTCGTTCCCGTTTCTTTCATTTAATCAACATCATTTAATATAATACGAGGAAATAGCGGGGCTCAAACTGTTGCACATCACTGTATGTCCAAGTTAAATCCAAGTCACTTACCTGTATGTCCAAATGGTGGGTCCCTTAGTGTCCAGTCCAAGTTGAAAATCATTACTTGGACGAGTCAAAGAGTTAAGTTGTAATATATTATATTATACTTCAGATTTTATATATATTTTTTTGAAACTTTGATGGAGTCTTGTTTTATAGTTTCCATTTGTAAAAATATTTAAGGTCACGGAGCGGTCGTATAAGCATTTCACTGCATATCGTACTGTGTATGACTGTGTATGTGACAAATAAAATTTGAATTTAGATTTTATTTTTTATTTTTTTTTTAGTCACTCTCAGGTCTTCACAAGGAGTTAATTAATAATTTAATTATAATTAAAAATAATTTTTTCCCCCATAAGTACAATGCTTGGAAAAAAGTATTTGCCCCCTTTCTGATTTATTTATTTGTTTGTTTTTTCATATTTACACTTGAATGATTCATATCATCAAACACATTTTAAAAGATAACCCGAGTAAACACAATGCAGTTGTTGAAACGATGATTTCATTTATTAATGAAAGAAAAAATTATAATAATCTGTCCAAACCTGCCTGGCCCTATGTGAAAAGTAATTGCCCTCCGAACCTAATAACTGCTTGTGCCACCCCTGGTATTGAGTCTTTCACGTGGCTGTGGAGGAATTTTGGCCCGCTCTTCTTTGCAGAATTGTTTAAATTCGGCCACATTGCAGGGTTTTCGAGCATCTCAGTCAGATTTAAGTTTGGACTTGGACTAGTAGATCTCTCCAAATCCTTAATTGGGTTGTTTTTTTTTTTTTTTTTTTTGCTTTTGCTTGTTTTTTGTGAGCCATTCAGAAATGGACTTGCTGGTGATATTCAGATCATTGTCTATTACTTTTTTCCACATAGGGACAGACTGGTTTTTCCTTAGTAAATGAAACCATCATTTAAAAACGGCATTTTGCATTAACATGGGTTATCTTTGTCTAATGTTAAAATTTGTTGATGATGTGAATCATTTAAGTATGGGGCGGGGGGAAAGGCAAAAAAAAAAAAAATCAGGAAATACTTTTTCACAGCATTGTTGTTTGCATTAAATACGAGAATCGTTCCTTATCCATACATCCTATAGTTTAATACAGGATATAATAGTTAAACTCTAACTGCTTGTTTTACAAGCAGAAAAAGTGCCAAACATCAGAGCAGTAATCTTTTAGCCCCCTGCGTGTTTATCTAAAGGTTGAAGATCAGTATTGGTGTGAGTAATCTTTTTTGACCTGCTCCTCTGTCTGTTTTTCTCTTTCTGCCTCATATCTTTTTCCTTTTTTTTTTTTTTCTTTCTTTCTTTCTCTCTTTCTCATGCCTGCATTAGTGGCTAAAAGCCAAGGTAAGTCCTGTTTGTCACGTGACCCGATCCCGCTGTAGCTTGTTATCGATCAGCCGCTTCACCCTCAACCCTTTTCCCTTTTTAGTTCAATTGAATTCCCCTTAATATCACGTGGTCCCCACATTACAGGGCTGGGCGATACGACCGGGAATTATTGTGAAATAAATAAATGAAGAAATCTAAGACCATGCTAATCAGTTTTAAAGTTTATTCGTGAAATGGTCCGTGAGAGAGAGAGCGAGAGCCGTGCTGATAAATCCGGTCTTGTTTGCTTTACTTTGTTAGCTCATTATGTTTTTGTTGTATCGCCCAGCCCTACAGCGTGATGTATGAACATAGCTCTGTGTCTTAACACTGAATAGCTCCTGCACATGTAGTTTTTATTTATTTTTTTGTGTGTGTGTTTTATAGATTGAATGGGTTTCCCAGACTAAACGATTGCTTTCATGGACCCTCGGGCCCGTGAACAGCGCCGGTTATTTATCACACGTCACACGCTAACACGGCAATGAAAAGTAGAAATGCTGATCCAACATCAGTATTCTAAAAATGTTTCAGCTTAGTGATAATATCCTTCTCGAATGTCTGCTGGTTTTATTTTTAACGAGGTCTGGGAAGCCCCCCCCCCCCTCCCCCTCCCCGTCCTGTTGTCCCTGTCTGGTGTTTGATTGTGAGCCGATGATCAAATGCTCACGTTTTTTTTTCTTTCTCTCAACTCAAAGCAGCAACATGGAAACAACCAATCGATCAGAGGAGGAACGCTATCGAGGACCAATCCGCCGACACAGAAGCCACCCAGTCCGCCCATGGCAGGGCGTGGCACTCTGGGGTAAGTAGCGGTTTAAGAATGCGAAGACAGAAAGCCTGACATGGCATGCTGCGATAGGAAAATAATCAACAACAGGGTGGTGTAATCAGGACTCGAAGCCGGTGTAACCCACACATGTCGCACAACAACTTAGTGAATTCATTATATACAGAGTCAGCCAAAAGAAAAGTAGTATGACGTACTGTATATCATATTAATATAATAATAATAATAATAATAATATAATCATCTATATGAATATACAGCATATAGCAACAAATTTAGTAAGAAAATATTTATACAAATCATTTTTTTATTTTTTTTTGGCTGAATCAATTTCTATTCACACTGAATGTGATTGTGTGGAACTAATGGAGGAACCTCGTCGCAGGAATGTCCTCCCTTAAAAATTTTCGCAATAAGAATTGAGATTTTGCAAGAAATTTGCAACGGCATATAAAGCATTTTTACTCTATAAGCAAACGGAATGAAGCCGGTCAAATCTTCACAAACAGAAGCCCATATATATATATATACACACACACACACACACACACACACACACACACACACACACAGTCAGCCAAAAAATTTATACACACAAAAAAAGAAAAATAGTATATCACATATTATCAATATATAACATATAGCCATAAATGTAGTATTAAAATATATACAGTATATATAAAGTTTTCCTTTTCCTGAAGTGTGTATAAATATTTTCCGCAGACTGTGTATAATATAATGCATACAAATAGTAACAACAATAATACGCTCATTGTAGTTCTGTATTTGTTTTGTGACGTCATTTCCATATTCCGTCAGCAGTATAAATGATACGTTTTTAACAGTGATGATGATGATAACTTTAGAAAACCCAAATGCACAGTGTGATGTGTGAAGCCTCCTCCGGCTAACAGCACCGCTACGACTTCTGTGTAAGCGGTTGTATTTTGAAATTAATCCACTTTTGTGGTGCCGTCTGGTTAAATTTTTTATTTATTTTTTTTTAAGTGCAGCTCGTTCACTGTGCTAAACTTTTAAGTTTAGTTTTGTTGCACATGTTCTTTACAGAGTGTGTGCGTCTCTCTGTATGGCATTCTTATACTTTTTAAAAAAGATTTTATGGTAGCCGGCATCCGCTGCATTTACCGTCTCTCAGTACGCTGCTCTGGCGCTGCCGCTCCTGTACCTGTTTATTCTGCTAGCACGAGAGGAAACTGTCCGCTACTAGTTAATCGATTATGGATAGCGGATTTAAAAAGGGTCTGAAAATATACCCGAGCGGCCGGTAATATACTCCAGTCCTAGTATACTCCATGTGTGGAGAAACACTGGAATTAAATTTGTGTCCATACATTCCGCTGTACCAGAATACCAGAGAGTTGTCAAACACATGAAAGACAAAACATCTATGATTTTTATTGGTTTATTTAATAATAAATAAATCTCTTTCATAGGCGTAACACTTCTTATAAAACTCTTGAGCCAGTAAAACCTCCCACGGTGCCTAACGACTACATGACCAGCCCCGCTCGCCTCGGGAGCCAACACAGCCCGGGACGCCCGTCCCTGCTCAACCAGAGACCAAGAACCCACAGGTAACACACACACACACACACACACACACACACACACACACACACACACACACACACACACACACTCAAACCACATACACTACACAAAGATGCCTCAGGGTTTTTTTTTTTTTTTTTTTTTTTTTAGAGTAACAAACACTAAAATGCGATGTACTGGTATATCATTAATATCTGAAGACACTAACGGAGGACGTCCGGAATAGGATGTTTTAGTCAGATTTCTTCCTTCCTGTTTCGTGTTCTGTTTCACGTCTAAGCTTAGACGAGCGACGTCTCCGCTTCCCCCTGAATTTCAGCCGCTCTGATAATTCCTGTGCGCATTAAAACGGCTTAAAAAATTTGCTTGTGTGTGTGAGAGAGAGGCGGCCTGATGCCGTACGTGGACAAATTTACGTTATGACTGATTTAAGGCACCTCGTTAGCTAAAACATCAGAGTGCTGACTGAGAACATTTTAAACGCACTGCATTTGGTAAGTAATTGTAAAGTGAATCAGATCTTGATTTGAACTCGTCGCTCCAGTACATTATGTGAAATGTAATACTACCATGAACGAAAAGTCCTTTTCTACTATGAACAGAAATGACCAGTTTGTTCACCCTGTGTGTTTTAGTACATTTAGTACAAAGTACATTTCAGTACTTTGTTAAAGATTTGTTTTTTTGTTTGTTTAATGTTATGGCTTTATTATTGAGTCAACACAAAAACATTTCTGATTTTCAACCATCAGTATTCTACGGTGGCTGAGAAGTGCAAAACAAAAAAACAAAAACAAAATGAAAAATCTGAAAACAAAATAGCAAAACTGAAAACAAAATGAAAAATCTGAAAACAAAATAGCAAAACTGAAAACAAAATGAAAAATTTGAAATCAAAATAACACAACTGAAAGCAAAATGAAAAATCTGAAAACAAAAAACAAATCCGAAAGCAAAAAGAAAATCTAAAAAAAAAAAAAAATGAAATAGCAAAACTGAAAACAAAAATAACAAATTCCTAAACCAAAAACCTGAACTGAAAGCAAAATGAAAAATTTGAAATCAAAATAACAAAACTGAAAACAAAATGAAAAATCTAAAAACAAAAAAACAAATCCGAAAACAAAAAGAAATTCAAAAAAAAAAAACTGAAAACAAAAATAACAAATTCCAAAACCAAAAAAACTGAACTGAAAACAAAAAACAAAACTAAAAACAAAGTAACAAAACTGAAAACAAAAATAACAAATTCATAAACAAATTAAAAAAGAAAATAACAAAACTGAAAAAACTAAATAACAAAAACAAACTGTACCTACCTTTTCCGGTTTGACTAAACTTTTGAATTTATTATGTTTTTGAATGTTTTTTTTATTTTATTTTGTTTTGCACTTCTCGGCCACCGTAGTATTCCATCACAAAATTCAAGTTAAGAAGAAAAATATTTGTATGCCAGAAAGCAGAAAAAACAAAATAGGAAAAAAAAAGCAGCATATTATTCAAGCAACCACTTTTTAGACAAAAATAATAATAAACGAAGTGGGAGCTACTCGATTTTACCTGCAGAAAAGAAGCAGGTGTGACAAAGTCCTAAGAAGAACTGTGTGTGTGTGTGTGTGTGTGTGTGTGTGTGTGTGGTTCTACAGGATGCTGAGTAAAACTTAGTAGCTAATTTCCTTATAAAACTGCACAAATTGTACCAGGACTAAAAGGTCCTCAAAGTGTCATCATGCCAAATATTGACTTTGTTTCCTTTATATATACAGACAGACAGACCTGTAAAGGCATATTTACTCTACAGCAATTATTTGCATGTGCCCAAGACATTTGCACAGTACTGTATACGCATGAAAGGGAGCATAATTAGCATTGTAACTACAAACTACACACCCAGCGTGTCATTATAAACACAATACTTGTTAACAGGATTAACAGGAATAACAGTGATACTGCTGTTGTTAATAATAATAATATTAATGTTAATCATAATCATCATCATAATGATAACCGTAGTAGCAGCGATGAACCGTAGTGTGTCATGATGTCGTCTGCTGAAGTCCAGGGTCGGATCATGTCGTCATGTTTGTGGTGAGCTTTGCCTGGAAAGATTAATATAGATTGTGGTGAGTTTTATGGAGGTTTATGGTTAAATGTGTGTATGTATGTATATAGCAAAAGTGCATGTGTGTGCAGTACTGTGCAAGCCACCATGTTATCTTTAGTACATTGTTTGTTGTATGTGGTTATCATGTCTGCATTATTGTATACGAAACCTTTCGTTGTTACCAAGCATACTTTAAAATGAATAAATAAATAGCGGTACAGAAGAATATCATTGCATCATTGCATGCCTGTAATGAAAACAACATACACAGTACATGCATGACTCTCAGAAGTTTGTAGATGGAAAAAAAAAAAAAGAAAATAACCTAGCGTAGGCGTTTCGGTTTTGCATGAAAATAGAAATGAGCAAGTGTGAAGAAGTGAGCAGAAGAGCTCTGGCGTATCCTCCAGCACGCTCAGTAAAACCTTATAAACCTGCGCAGATCTGTCTCGAACGCTACTGAGCATTTTCAACCAAATATTTTCCTGTGTTCATTTTATTACTGTTTAATAAAATGAAATGAAATAAATAAATAAATAAAACACACACACACACACACACACACGGTGAGTAAAATGCGCACCATCAATGAACAACAGAAACCATTTCAACCGATCTCAAGCTCTCGGCAGACGTGATAAACCGCCGACTTCCACACGATGCAACATGACCCTAACGCCGGGTCTGCTGGGATACCGTAGCATTTCAGTTCAAAAGGAAAAGTTTTTGCCGCTGTGGTTCGGTCGCTAGTTCACCAGCAGAACGGTCCAGAAGCCGGATCGTGGAAACAGACACAAATATCCATCAAAGGACGTTTGTCATTCGTGTGGTTGTCATGGTGATGATGTAAAGGCCTTCTCAAGCATCAGATGGAAAAGTGGAAGAAGGGCTGTTCGCAAACTTCTTTA
>QNUK01000392.1:230000-282500 GCA_013621035.1 Clarias magur | reverse complement strand
AATAACAATAATGCAGCTAAACATAGAAATAATGTTTAAATGTTGCAATATTTGTCATATGAATTAATGATTGTTGTAAGGCCTGAAAAAACACTTTTCCACTCTCACTTGTTTGTGAACATCAAATAATAAAATAAATAAAATAAAACAAAACAAATAAAATAAAACCTATTACACAGATTCAGCCAAAGAAAATTATACACACTTCAGGAAAAGAAAAATGTGCATAAATATTTTAATATTAGGTTTATTGCAACAGGTTATGTAATGATATGTATGATAATATTACGATAATATGATGGTATACTTAATATTTTATATATTTGATAATTATTCACAACCACAATATAGTCTACTTTACATCTATATTAAAATATTGGTATGAAACTAAACATTACAGAAATATATATGTTTCCCATGCAATTTATTTCATTGTTTAAATGGATATAAACTGTGTGTATTTAATTGAATCAGTACAGCATGTTCACCCTTAACGGTGTTGCAAGTGATTAGTCACTAAGAAAGAAAAAAAAAGTAATTATGTTTTTTTTTTTTCTTTCCAAGTTGTATTTAATTGCTTACGTCTGAAACAGTTCTTCCGAGTGGACTTTTAGACCCTACAGTGGGTGGAGGTGGTGGAGCTGATAATGGTGGCGGATATTTTAATCAGTGGTGGTGGATGTGCGTCTACTTCTAGATTTACGACTCTGATTCTGATTCTGTTTAAGCAGAACAGGAAGAGACGGGTAACATGGGAATAATCCCATTATTCTGCATTCAGTTTACTGCAAAGTCGCAACTCGACCAGTTCTCCGCGTTTGGTGCTGCTAAAGCTGAATGGCTAAAAAGTCCCACCCCTAAAAGGCCTGCTGTTTTTAACTGTATTTTGTCAACCGTGTTTGGCTTCCTTGAATAGCTTTCAAGTTCTTCACAAGTTAAAACAAGAACTCATTAACCTTTGTAATCACCATTGAAAAAACATTACAACCATGAAAATCGGGAAACGAGCCATTATTTATTGTTAATTCTTTTTTGTTTTGTTCTTTTGATTTTTCGATCAAAAAAAAAAAATAAAGAATGAGCGCATGATGTACGGATTAGTCACGTTTCTACTAGCGTGTCTTTGAGCTAAAAATTGCCTGCTTCCACATTTGTCTCTTGTTAGCTAGCGGTAAAGAGTTGTGTATATTTCCCTTATTGTATTAGTGAACCAGTAGCCAGTGTTAAACACATTAACTTCTTAAATTTATATTTATATTTGTTGATGAATCTCAAGGTAATACGAAAGATAAACAATTGTTCAATATATTTTCAGCTTTCACCCTGGGTGAAAAAAGTGAAAAAAATGCATGGAGTGGAATTATCCTATTGAAAATCATAGCGTTAGCGTAGCGATTTGAAAGTCTCGTAGCTAGGGAAAGTTACACACACAAAAGTTCTACAACATGTGTCTCGCTTTGACATAATCCTAAAGTGGAACCATCATAAGTTACGGATTGAATGCACAATAGTATCATTTATTTCAAGGTAGAACGTGTCGATTTGTTTACTGTTATGTTATGAGTTTAACGCAGCATAAGAGTTTTAGCAGCCGCCGCTTCATGTTTATTACTGAAGTGATTTTTATCCTCAATTAAAGTGCAGTAAAATTTCAAGCCATTTCATACTTTTCTGATGGTTCATAAGGTGCTAAATAACGTAAACACAAGACAGATGAACGCTAGTGTAGTAAAGTAATAAACAAGTGAATAGTTACATCAGTGTAATGCTGATTATTTTATTTCTTTATTTTTACTTTGTCTGTCTGAAGAGTGTTTTATTCCTCTTTCACCCTGATTCAGGACTTTTATCAATGAACATGTCATTCATCTGTGGTTAGATTTAATGTTGTTGTACATGTTGGTTCCTGTATTCACTTGTGTTACAGCAGCTATAAATAACTAAACCGTGGCTCTCTCACACACACACACACACACACACACACACACACACACACACACACACACACACGCGCGCACACGCTTGTCTCCTTCCTTTCTATAGAAGTTTTCTTTTTTTTTTTTTAAGACTAAACAGTTACAGAGAGACCTTAAGGAGTACACTTTCCCTGTAGCTATAAATGGATAAGACGAAGCATAATGATGAAATTAAAGGGGGAGAAAAAGTTAGTGGTGACGAGTGAATTAAACACTTGAGGATATTCTGTTATAGAAAAATAATCAACTTTGGCCTAGTACTGGTAGCTCTGCTTCATCACACCGTTGAGTCATTTTCCACTCAGAAAACAGCCTCAGAGAATATAACCGCATTTGGTTAGAGATAAACCAGTGGGACGAGAGCAGACTTTCCTCCACACTGAGGTTATCTATAGAGAATGTGACAGGAAGCCAACGTCCCACTTCCTCAGGGCCAGGAGTGGGTCTACTGTGGGTCTGTTCTTCACGAAGAAAAGCTGGGTTTCATACTGAACGCCGTGGAAAAATGTCCACAGTAAGCATTCCAGAGGGGTGTGTGTGTGTGTGTGTGTGTGTGTGCGTGTGCGTGGGGTGATGAGGACATACTCGCCTTGCCCCACCTCGTCTTCCCCGAGCTTGTTGTTTCTGCTCAGTGTTTGTCTCTGCTGCTGATTGTTTATTGTGGGTGACATGAGGGTTTGTTTCTGTGTGAAGGACGTGAACGTCTCAGATATCAAAGGAAACAGGAAATGCATATCGAGGAACACGTATCGGTACAGCATTCTGTATAAACACACGAGGTTGTTTATTTACAACACAGATCATCAGTATGCGTTATATCCCTAAGACTGGGTGTCTGGGGATTATTTGTTGCATTCAGCAGTAACTACCATAAATAGATGTAGTGTAGGTTTCACAACCAGAAAAAAGCAGGTTTGTGTTTGTCATTATGATGTAATCGGATGTAATGCTATAGCTAGCTATTTGTTCCAAATCAAGACCTGACTATGGTTATTACGTGGTGAGTTAATTATCTGTCAGATTTTTTTTTTTTAATCAGTCAAAAAAAAAAAAAAACAGACTTTAATATCTTTCACACAGTGTGGTGTGTGTGTGTGTGAGTTAAGCAGTAAAGCACTTGATTAGGTGACTAGGTTACTGCACTTACATAGCTAGCACTACTTGGCCGATTATAAAAGAACTGAAAAAAAAAAAAAACTTCAGCTCAGTTGGCTCACTTGTGTGTTTAATAAATCTTAAATAGTTTCCAGAATGTCTTTAGTAAGACGACATACTGAAGGTCGAAATGACCTTCATCTTATGTTATTTTATTTTTACTTTATCTATAATAATTAGAATGATCGATTTTCTTCAGTGTTTTCGGTGTACATTATCTGAAACAGTCAATCTTAAGCCCTAAGCTCACTTTTAAACCACATTATCTGAAACTTTGCAACTTCAGGCCCCACCCATTTTTATCCATATTATCTGAAAATTAGCATGTTTAAACCCCAACCACTTTTTATCCGCCTTAATTGAAAACTAATCAATGTTAAGCCCCACCCACTTTTTTTTTGCCAAATTATCTAAAACCTGGCAACCTTAAGCCCCACCCATTTTTAACCACATTATCTAAAACTTAACAATTTTACGCCCCACCCATTTAACCGAATGATCTGGAACTTTTAAGCTAATAAACCACTTTCAAGCTCCACCCACTTTTAACCATATTGTCACAAACTTAGCAACTTTAATCCCCACCCATTTTTAACCACATTATCACAAACTTAACATATTTAATCCCCACTCACTTTTAAGCACATTATCTAAAAGTTAGCTATTTAAGCCCCATCCACTTTTAATTGGATAATCTGAGACTTTAAGTCCTCTCACTTCTCACATTGTTACACATCCCTGAAAAGCTTGTTGTAGTTGTCCTTATTAAACATACTTAGTATTATTGTTTAAATAAATAAGTAAACTTTAAACCTAAAACTTTTACCTAACTATCAGAATCAATCAGTTTTTAAAGATAAATTACTGAAGAATTTTTCAACATTGATTATTGAATGTAAGTTAGATTTAAATTCTTTCTTTTGAGCTATTTAAAAAAAATAAAATAATAAAATATTTTAATCATCCATAGACTGGATTTTTTTTTCTTTGCTTTTCAAAAATCTTTATTAACATAAATTACTGTTTGCTTTTAAACAACTTCAAATACAGAATTTTTTTTAAAAGTAATTTAAAGTAATCTTAACATGCGGTTTGTTAAATTGTAACAAAAATTAGCTAATAATAATAATAAACTTTGCTTTTAGTATTCTTAGTATATATCTTTAAATGTGTCATTTCTACTTGCATTAAATAATTGAATGGAAAAAATGTCATTATAATAAATTTTTTGTTTCTCACTTTAGTAAATATATAATACCCCCTTATTTAACTGGATCAAATTAATTTGTAACAGTCTTTAGGTGTGTTTGTGAAACGTTTTTAAGCTTAGTTTTTTCACTTTGTTTCAGGGCTGTTGTTATTAAGTTGTGTTCTCATGTAGTCAGTTTGTCATCAGGACACGGGCTTCTTTTGAAATAACACAGTCCTCTATGGCCCTCTGTCGCCCGGATCGGCTTTCTTTCAGCACAGCTGAACAATGTGGGTTTTCCTGTACTGTGTGTTAGGTTTCATATTGAGCTGTGTGTGTGTGTGTGAGTGTGTGTGTGAGTGTGTGTGTGAGTGTGTGTGTGAGTGTGTGTGTGAGTGTGTGTGTGAGTGTGTGTGTGAGTGTGTGTGTGAGTGTGTGAGTGTGTGTGTGAGTGTGTGTGTGAGTGTGTGTGTGTGTGTGTGTGTGTGAGTGTGTGTGTGTGTGTGAGTGTGTGTGTGAGTGTGTGTGTGAGTGTGTGTGTGAGTGTGTGTGTGAGTGTGTGTGTGTGTGTGTGTGTGTGAGTGTGTGTGTGAGTGTGTGTGTGAGTGTGTGTGTGTGTGTGTGAGTGTGTGTGTGAGTGTGTGTGTGTGTGAGTGTGTGTGTGAGTGTGTGTGTGAGTGTGTGTGTGAGTGTGTGTGTGTGTGTGTGTGTGAGTGTGTGATTGTGTGTGTGGTGTGTGTGTGTGTGTGTGTGTGTGTGTGTGTGTGTGTGTGTGTGTGTGTGTGTGTGTGTGTGTGTGTGTGTGTGTGTGTGTGTGTGTGTGTGAGTGTGTGTGTGTGTGTGTGAGTGTGAGAGGTGACACACCCTTGTGACTCAGTCTCTCATAAGCCGTGCAGTCCCAGGAGAAACCTCAGGCCCGAAAAGAGTTTGGACCCGGGCCTAACTACTTCCTGTCTTCATCTGTTTCCTGTTTGTTTGTCAAATAAACGCCTGTGTAGCTCCCGCTGAGTAAAGCAAACAGTAAATAAGTGCCATTAGGTGGAAAGAGCCATATAAATGCAGCAAGCTTTAATCTATCACTTTAATCACCTCATTATCTGATCTAATCGCTACTTTCATTTTTCTAAAGCTGATTATTTTTAAAGTATAAGCTTTTTTTTTCTCATTTCCCAGGCTGGGTATTTTTAAATCTTTTGGATAACTGTAACATTTTCCAGCTTTACTTATGGATCATTTTCTCCCCTTTAACCTTATTCAGGGGCCTTAAATTAATTCAGTGTAACTAATATTCTCCTTTGGTTTAAAGGGTGTAACTCATTTTTCGTTTCCTGGGTCTCTCTCTCTCTCTCTGCCGGTGATGGCCATGGTGATCTCTCGCCCAGGGCTCGGTCCAGCGCCCGTCTCTCAGTTCGGCACGATATCGCGACAGATGTCCCGCCACAACTCCACTACGTCGTCCATGTCCATGGTCTCAGCCACGGGGACGTACAGACGTGCGCCGTCCGTCTCCTCTCAGCTCCCGCTGCAGCACACTAACGTCAACGGTGCTGCTCCGGCCACCTTCACACACAACTCAAGTAAGACACGTACGGCAGATAATAATCAGAGGATCAGTTTATTAGCTCCACCTTCTCGTGTGAAGGGATTCACTCCACAATACCTTTTCTACAGTATGTTTCTTAGTGTTGGGAAATCCTTGAACTGAAATGAAAATATGAATCTGAAATGAGAAAAGTACACCTTGGAGACGAGGTTGAATTGTAGACTAGTTTATGAAGTTCGATATAAATACTAATACAAGACTTTGAGAGCGAAACAAATTCAGGACGAAGTTTTTTTTGTTTGTTTGTTTTGTTTTTTTGTTGTTGTTTATTTGGTTACAAAAGAAACAAAAGAAAGAATTCGGTATAAATTATTGGTATAAACTGTTAAATGAACATTTGACATAATGCTCACACCACCATGCTTCTCCAAGTTCTCAGCTTTATGCCAAGTCCAAAACCATTAGTTCAGCTCTTTATTCATCATGTGATTGTTTTAAATTATTTTGCATAGATTCAAGTCAAGTAGGCTTTTTATTTTCATTTCAACCAAATACGTTTTAGTACACGGTGAAACGAAACAACATTCCCCCAGGATCCGGTAAAGGCAGTTTTAGTTCCAGGTTTTAACACTACAAAATGAAGGAAAGGTCATGGGGGGGTGTGAATATTTGCGCACACCACTACAGATCACTGTGTTGAGTATTGTGCAAAAGTCTTAATGCACCCCTCAGTTCTTCAAATGAAATGAAAGTTTATAAGAAATAAGAATAAGAAATAAATGTTTTACTACTAATCAGGCTACAAAGTGCCTAAAGATACAACTTAAAAACACAGTGTTGCAGGTCTACAAATCCCCTGTTTCGAGTAGACACCATCTAAACTTGTGAAAAAGAAACTCGTAAGCAACATGGCAAAGCATTTGTGACACATTGCTTGAGGATTAGGAAGCGAGTCTATCCTCTGCTTTCACCTCTCACATGGTGCAGCGCTCGCATATTCCTGACTTTCATTAATCCTGTATTGAACTCCTACAGTGCAAATGTGCCGTTTCAGCCTTTTTTTTTTCTTTCTTCTTCTTCTTCTTCCAAATCTTTGCTGTTTTTTTTTTTGTTTTTTTTTCCCTCTGCTCATTGACTCTGCAGTCGCTGCAGTAAATTCGTCATCGGATTTAATCACCGCAACGGGAATCCAATTCACATTCACAGAAATGCTGCTTAAAAATAACTCTCGCTCGGGTTTCTGAACCGTCGAGCTACCGGCGCTTTTCCACCTAAAAGCACATGCGACAGATCTGAACCCGTAATTATTGGCATCTTGATAGAGCAATCCATTATAGAGCTGGGCAGTATGACAATACATCATCAATATCGTGATAAATTATATCACAATGTCCTTCTATGATGTGTCCTGATATATATATATATATTTTTTTTTTGCTTAATTAATAAAATTGTGGCTGATTGTAAGCAGTTGCTCCGATATATCATAAATTCGATCACTTATCAGTCATGATATCTCTCACCCCCTGATCGAGGAATGACTGATGAAACTACTTGAAATTTAAAAGAGAACACAGTAGATGTAATAAATGGATCCCATTGGATGTTATAATATGTTCTACTGCTGCGTTTTTTTTTTTTTTTTGCTTTTTCTTTCTTTCTCACTCATGACGGTCACTTTAACAGAGGATCACGTGCACCCAAAATCAGACCAGGGTGCCAGTACTTTTAAAGACTCCCCGGCGAATCGCCAAATGATCAGATTTGAGCTTGAGAACAGCACGCACTATGGAAGACGCACATCCGCGGGTGCAAATACTTTAGTGTTCAGTAAAGATCTTGAAAGCTCAACTTTTTAAAAGACAATATTCAAGGAAAAACCATCATTATAATTATTATTATCAAATGTTTTTTTGTTGTTGTTTTTTGCCATTTTTATATACGTGTCCCATTCATTTATTTAAACTTATTTATTAAAGAAATTACTCTTTCTGCTAAATAACTTTGTACAAAATGTTCTCAAAACCTGTTATCTGTTTCTAGTAGACATTATTTTTATTTGTTTATTTTATTTATTTATTTATTTTTATTTTTTTATTCAGACTCAGGGTGAAATTGGGGAACCGATCACATCAGGATTTTTCTTTTAACCATCTTTGTCTTTTCTTTTTTTTTTTTTTATCCTGTCTTCTGCTACAGTGATCACTCTACTCAACTAAAACCTTAGTGATTAAAAAGTCCGGCTTATTGGTGCAAACAGAAATGAATAAAGATTCATCGTATCGACCCAAAGGTTATTTAGGACACCAAAAAGTCTTCCTCCTCCTCCTCCTCCCTCTTCTTCTTCTTGGACCTTTTCTGTTCAGGCTCCGTTATGATTAAAGACTTTTAAAACATCACTCTAGGCAGAAAAACAAAAAAATAAAACGTAACGCACCTATATGCCGAAGACGACTGATGAAATCATTTTCACTCTGTATTTATCTTTTCTGTAACCTGCATTTGAATTAAATTAAATTAATTGAAAGGTCCTGCATCGTGGATCAACACGCCTTCAAGCGTTTCCTCATCAAGCCTAATGAATTCACTTTTTATGTCTTGCTCTTCTCTTCTCCTCCTCTTCTTTTTCTGTGTGTTGTGTGTTGTGTATGTATGTATGTATGTGTGTGTGTGTGTATGTGTATGTGTGTGTATGTGTGTGTATGTGTATGTGTGCGTGTGCGTGCGTGTGTGCGTGTGTATATGTGTGTGTGTGTGTGTATATGTGTGTGTGTGTGTGTATGTGTGTGTGTATGTGTGTGTGTATGTGTGTGTGTATGTGTGTGTGTATGTGTGCGTGTGTGTATGTGCGCGTATGTGTGTGTGTGTATGTGTGTGTGTATGTGCGTGTGTATGTGTGTGTGTGTGTGTGTGTGTATGTGTGTGTGTATGTGTGTGTGTGTGTGTATGTGTATGTGTGTGTGTGTGTGTGTATGTGTGTGTATGTGTGTGTGTGTGTGTATGTGTGTGTATGTGTGTGTGTATGTGTGTGTGTATGTGTGTGTGTATGTGTGTGTGTATGTGTGTGTGTGTGTGTGTGTGTGTGTGTGTGTGTGTGTATGTGTGTGTGTGTGTGTGTGTGTGTGTGTGTGTGTGTGTGTGTGTGTGTGTGTGCAGTGTCTGTTGCTCCCCCGCCTCCCCCAATGCCTCAGCTCATTCCACAGATTCCCCTCACCGGCTTCGTGGCCCGGGTGCAGGAAAACAGTAAGTGCTGAACACACACGCCACCCCACCCCCCTCCCCCCCGGCGCTCTCTGCATGTCTCCGTGTGTGAGTGTGTTTGTTGTCATCCGAGGCATGTGGATGGAACTAGTTCAGAATGGAAATACAGCATGCACACTTTTTCCTCTTTCCGAAAACCCCAAACGTAGTGATGATTCAGTACCGCTTCATCTTTTCCTACTAGAAAACTCCGCCTTCAGACTTCAAGCCACACCCCCTGCCTGCATCCATCAGTGATACAGAGATCTGTGATGGAGCTTCGGTTTTATGACTTGTGCTTATTTATTTTTTTATACACGACGGATTGTCATTAGCCGCGTTAAACACGTTCCAGAGGAGCTAAAAACCTCGAGCAAGCTGTTTGCAGTACCCGAGTGTGTGTGTGTGTGTGTTGTGGATTAGGGATGCGACAACTTCTCCCTGCAACTGATGCCTTTTTTCTGCTCGAGTATTAAGGAAGTGTTTGGTCTCACCAGGGCCGTTTCGGAGTCGTTCGGAGCCGGTGTCCAATTTCCAATCAGGACTTCATTTTCAGACAGAAAAACCAGCTCCACTGCGACACCAACACTTTACTGGGTCAAAACAAAGAGGCTCTTACGTCAGGCGCTGGAGGGCTTAAGCCGGAGTAGATAGATAGATAGATGGATGGATGGATGGATGGATGGATACTTGCACTACCAAACAAAACGTTTGGGATCACTTTTACTCCACGGTCGTTCCTGATGGTTATTTCTCTCTACACTGTAAAACGATACTGAAGGCGTTTATCCAAAGCACACAATAATCTCCTCTGAACAGTTGATATTGAGATGTATATCAGCTCCTTCTGCTCTGTAAAGCGGCTCATAACGGCTCTAATCTCAGGTGCTGGTTGAGGTTAATTGGTGATTCCTGAGGCCGGTGCCTCTAAATGATCGTCTCCTCCGCAGCAGTAAGTTTTGGTCTCGCTTTCCTGGGAAGGTCTTCATGAGAGACAGTTTCATCATGGAGCTTGATGGGGTTTACACACACACACTCGACACACAATACTGTTCTTATAAGAGCTGATCCAGAACAGCCGACCTTCATGTCTTAAAATAACAACCGACTTTTGTTGTTGTTGTTGTTATTGTTACTGAATTAACTAATGCCTTGTGTTGTTTCATAGTTTTGAAATCGCCAGTATTGTTGTAGGATGTCGAAACAAAAACGCTAAACAAAAACAAATACATTTTCCAAGTGATCTCAGACTTTTGAGCGCTAGTGCACTTGCGTACGCTCCAGTATAGTCACATGTAGTGTAGTGTTGTATCTACCACAAAAGATAAAGAAAATGGGCTCTAAATGCAGCACAAAGCATCGTTGCTTTCTAGTAATGATGGTTTGATCCCAAAGTCGACTTGCAGAGCCATGTTGAAGTTCGCCATCGGTGTCGGTTGCTGGCTTGTTTTTTTTTTTTTTTTTTGCTACTAGCATTCCTGGGAAAGTAGAGACGTACGCGGACGTATACAATGATGTGTCATCTACAGGAATTATTCCTAACCGAGCTTACCGAGTAATTCACTTCAACCACATGGGACGCTGCGCTGCCTGCCAAGGTGTGACCGGTTTAAACTATGCCACCTGTAGGACTGTAGAGGAACTGCAGAGTTTCAGTTCAATTCAATTCGAACAACTTTCTTTATTCCCATGGGGCAGTTTAAGGCATGCACTATTTAAAAAAAATATATAATAATAATGCAAATACAAAATTAAATATTATAATAAATAAAATGTTTTATTCTTTTCATGACCTTAAAAGCATGTGAACATGTATGAGCTAAACATTTATATAAAAAAAAAATTAATGCGTCTTTGAGTCAATGTGGTACCGTGTTAATTGGTGCAAAAATGCTGATACATCATTTGAATAGGTTTTTTTTTTCCTCCGTCTTTAGTAGATAGACTTAAAGATGTTTTATCAGTACCATCTGCTGTCAGATTTTATTTATTTATTTTTTGAGTATCGGCATCGCTGCATCCTTTATCCTGAAGTTGTGAGCAAAACAAAAAAGTTTTGAGCTTTAATCGTCCATCATGCCGGACCTACGTTTGAGGTGACGGGGGAACTTTATCTGTTGAGGTTCTAGAACAGCTGCATGTTGCATGACGTCTCTCTTTACTCTTGGTTTCTCTGAATCCTCTCATCCCTTTCCTCAGTCCTTCTGTTTATACATCCCACATGAAGTGTCGCGCAGGTTATATAGCTGTATTCCATGCAGATGTTTTACAAGCAAAGTTTAAAAACATGTATATAGTTTATTTTAAAATGGTTCTCTCTCTCAGATTTTTACAGTAGCACAAATCTCGACTTTGAACCTCCACAAGGTGCTCTGAAGTGCAGTGTGTTTGTTTCTGCTGCCCCCTAGTGGAGGAGTCCTAAAGCAGCACACTCAGGATCACACTGTAGTCTCAGATGCAGTGATAAGTATAATAACTGATGATCATTCTAAAACACTAATAAAGATATATTATTATCACTTCAACTTTACATGACAGATTTGCATTTTTTTCCAGACAGCTTCAATAGAGCTCACAGACCACACCCCCTTTTTTACCATAAAAGGAAACTCGTATAAGACAAACGGACAACTTTTCAGTTCAGAAGTGTCCAGTTACAGAAGAAATGAAGAACAGGATAAAGGATAAGATTTTAAATTAGAGACTTACGAGTTAGGAGAAGTATGCCTTTAATGAATCATAAATTAGTTTTTGTTTACAAAGTACTTTTAAAAAATTTATTCGGCCAAAACACAGTGCTTACTTCATTATTATTTAATTATTTTGTGTTATACATATAATATAGAAAATGTTTGTGCCTAAGAAGCTCCATCTGAGGTTTATGCAACATGGAAGTGACCGATCTCGCTTCCCAAAAAATTTCAAGTTGCTAACTTCAGCTGTTTTGGAGAGATGATTTGACACGTGACCCAAAAATTACTATCATCAAAAAACTATATAATAATTTTAAATACAGATTATTTATATTTCTTTGAGTATTGATACTACAATTGGTGTAAGGTTCTAGAAGTATATGACCTGTAAAAACTGTTGCTTAAAATAAAGCATTATATGCTAAATTAAGGACCCAAACCCCCCCCCCCCCCCCCAAAAAAAAAAAAACTCTGTAGTGTCCGTAACCATGTCACATTCACATTGCAGTATCTTAACAATTTAGCATTTTAGAATAATACACTTTTTTAGGTTTGTCTTTTCATGTAAAATCTAAATCGGCCGAGTTTCACCTGAATGACAAATAAGATCATAGAAAGATGTTTAAAAACGTCACGGACATAAAAGGGAAATTGAAGTTATCAAATGTGAAGCATCGAGAGATAAGAAGCAGTAAGTGTTTAAAAAAAATGGTGTTATATGATCCTATCTGAAAATTCACTTTCACCTAGATCAGACACTTTAGCATCGATACCATGTTTTGGCTGATATGATATGATATATATATTATTTCGTTCATTTCTTATTCTTTCTCCGAGCTGTTTGAAAGTGAATCATTTAAACCTGAGCGAATGATTCGTCATCTTTTATAATTTGCTGCATGGATTTAATTCGACTCAGACCTTCGATGAGTCAGGACAAGGATCTCGCCGTCTTGCATGTCCTCGAACCTGATGTTAACACCCGCATGCTGCCCGTGTGTGTGTGTGTGTGTGTGTGTGTGTGTGTGTGTGTAAGAAAGAGACCGAGAGTTGGATCGCATGCCCAGCTCATCCGTGACTCGGCCCACGACTAAAATCTTTTTTTTTTTTTTCTCTTCGTTTTTGCCCGTCAGTCGCCGACACCCCGACTCCTCCCCCTCCTCCGCCGCCCGACGAGGTGCCCATGTTCGACGAGGCTCCTCCCCCTCCCCCTCCCCCTCCCGTGGACTATGAAGACGAGGAAGCGGCAGTGGTGCAGTACAGCGACCCGTACGCCGACGGTGACCCCCAGTGGGCCCCAAAAAACTATATCGAGAAAGGTGAGGCTCTTTAGACATTTTTGTATTTCTTCTGTGCTGTCTGCTCTCGTGTTCAACATCCAGTCTTTTTATTTATTTATTCATTCGTTCATTTCCATCGTCAGTGGTGGCCATCTACGACTACGCCAAGGACAAAGAGGACGAGCTAAGCTTCATGGAAGGCGCCATCATCTACATCATCAAGAAGAACGACGACGGCTGGTTCGAGGGCGTGTGTAACGGCGTCACCGGCCTCTTCCCCGGCAACTACGTCGAACCCATCATGCACTACGCTGACTGACGAGGCCGGGGGGGGGGCGCTGGGTCTCTCTATTAGACGTGTAGACACACACACACGGAGGGGTGTGTCAGTGGGTGTGTCAGCGAGCGCCGGCTCCTGGGCTCGGAATAGATGAGGTGGATGTGCTGAGGGTGTGATCTGTGTAAATACCACAAGCCGGGTGTTTTTAGTATTTTTACAGTGAATGTTGATCAATGCCAAAAGTCTTCGATTAGAAATTTTAATCCAGTCCAAACTGTGTATGATGAAAATAAAAACAAATGTACACGATAAAGATATAAACTGCACCCTGGTTTTCAGGAAGTAAGTCTGAATTGAAATTCTGACATGAAGCATGCCTACAGCTTTTATATCTATAATAACCTCCAGATTTAATTCCATGGTTTTGTTTTTGTTTTTTTCTTTTGGTCCTGATACTCAAAAGGTATTAACGGACATTTAAATTTTTATTTTTAATACCTAAATATTGTACAATTTATCCCCCTCATCCCAATCACGTTTAAAGTCATAAAGTCACATTTATAATTTTTTCTTTCTTTGAAGATTTTTAAAAACAGAACATTGATTTTTATTTGTTGTTGTTTTTTTTTTTGTGTTTGTTTTTTTCCTTATGTATTTTCAATCATGCACAAAAAAACTGATCTGTAGATTTTCTTACACTGTAAACATTAAAGAAAATTATGTTAATCAATCAGTATACAATCCACATCTGCCAATAATCAGCCAGGAATAAACTGCTGTGTGGATTCACGACGACTCGTCACCTCCCTGCTCAGACTAATCATCAGATTTGTGAACTGGTTCAGGATCGTGATCGTAAAACCGTGGAAATATTGACAAAATTGTATTTTGCTCCACCAGCTTTCCTCCGATCAGTTAATTTGTCATTAACGTCACTGTTTTCTGTTTTCCACACCATGTTGAAACCCAGGACTAGAGGATTTTACTTTTTAAATAAAATACCAAACTTTTTGCTTTGTATCCATTTAAGGTGTTTTCTGATGATTGATCAAGTGTGCGTTTCCAATGAAGTGGCTCTGACCTGTGAATACAGGAGCAGTCAGTTCATTAATTAAATTGCAATTAATGTTCCAATATGTAAACCTTCTGGAACAAGACTTAGGTTTAATAATACTAAAGCAGAACACTTTTATTAAGACCTCTTTGTTTAGGCACAAAGTAAACAATTCATTTATGAAACTTGAATCTAGAGTGATGCTTTCAATCATTTTTAATTCAAGGTGCCCCCTCCCATCCGTGGAACCTCGGATTGCGAGTAATGCGGTTTACAAGTGTTCCCTCAGACGAGCAAAGATTTTTTATAAATTTTGACTTGAAAAACCGAGCAAGTCTTGGTTTATGTGCTCTTGTTTTGACACCGAGCTTGTGATCACGGCTTTGACAGACACACACTCTCTGCTTTACACAGAACACTCTGCTCTGTCGCAATTCTTTTCAAAGGTAAAGTGCTGGTTCATTTATTTTTTTTTACCTTACAGCAGCGATTCTGTTAGTCTGCGCTCACGCAAGTGTCATTAGAGAGATTTCTTTTTTTTTTTCCTGTTAAAACTGTTTCCGTTGTGTGTGTTTGTTGTGAAACTTAAAAAGCGAGGTGGAGGGAGGAAGGAAGGGTTTTACTGTGTAAGACAGGCGAGGGAAGGGGCTAATTCCACACACACGGCGCTTGAACACTTAACGGAAACACTTATCTGTTGGGGTTTATTTAAACTTTTTTTAAAGGTGAAGTGCAGGTTCATTTGCTTTATTTTTACTTTACTTTATATATTGTATTAATTATTTGTATGTATTTGCGGGGGGGGGGGCTGTCGAACAAATTTCGATTTGGTTTATGAGTGTTTTGGAATACAAGCCCACTTCCAGAACGAATTAATAATCCAAGGTTCCACTTAAAATAGGTTCCTATTTTATTTCAGACTTCAAATGGCTGAACAGTCTGGGGTTGCTAGTAGTCATGAAGGCATCACAAATGAAGATCCCTTAACAGAATGCAATGTAAAACAACTCGCCTGATCCCTGAAGGAGACATGGAAAAGGCTTAGATACTTCCTGAGGCACTTCCTGGATCTACTATCAATTTAAAAAAATTATTAAATTCTCCAGCTCCAGCAGATTACTCAACATTTGTCCATGATCTGTATTCTGAATTCTTTTCAAACAAACTTTTGGTGTTTTACAGGAATAAACAAGCACAACCGTTTAACTTAAAAAATATCATGTTTAATATCACAGAGTAGTCGTGGTTGATTTAAGGCCTGGTCTGTTACTGAACATGATTAATAACAGCATGACACATCAGTTACACACGTCATCATTTGGCCTTTTTGTGGGACGGACGGATTTTCACGAGGCGTCTGTAAGAACGTGTTAAAGCCTCCTGAAGCACCCTCCCATCCCATAATGCCCTGCTTCTGCAGAAGAGGACACGTACAGTACAGCGACAATGTAAATACAATATTGAAAAGCTCCTCCTCCGTGTACAGGAGTACATTGTTGACCCACGAGACCCACGTCTCTGTGACGCTAATCTGTTCGGAGTTAGCGTCACCGCGTGAGTTTTTTTTTTTTAAGGTGCAGGGGTTCTGTTGCAGTCCCAGACTGCCACACATTTTGGGTGTCCGAGTTGGAGTGTGATGAGACTAGACCAGACGCCCTGCTGTGAGTGTGTGTGTAGGTGACGGTAGAGGTGTGTAGCTGCCTGTAGCGAAGCTCAGGAGGACGTGGGTTCACTTGTCCCGGCTGAGGACGAGCTCGGTGAGACGGATCAGAGCGTCCCGCTCGGGGGACGGCTGCAGGCGGCTGATCTGGCGCGTGGCCTCGTGGCAGTAACGCTGGGCGAGGAAGCTCGTCTGCTCCACACCATCACTCTGAACAGACACACAGGGACGAGAACACGACAAAGTCCATAAAGATGATCAGTCATGCAACATGATGGAGAGAAATACCGTATTTTCCAGACTATAAGTGCCACTTTTTTTTGTCCATGTAACTCATGTGAAGAGACTTACTGTATATCTGTTAATTTTTTACTATCATTTTGTCACTAGATGGCGCTCTTGGCACTCGTGACTTGTCAAGCCAAAAAAAGTAAAAGTATATATAATATCATAATATTAATAGTATATGAATATAACATACATCATACGCTATTTTTCTTTTCCTGAAGTGTTTATACATTTTTATGGCTGACTCTGTATATCTGCTCTCTGTGGTGTTTCTCTCTCTCTCTCTCACTCACACACACACACACACACACACACACACACACTCACCTCCAGGACGTATCTCCAGGCCCGATCGACATCTCCATCTGAACCGAACCGTCTCATGATCATGGAGTGGAGCTCTGGAAACTGAGAGAGAGGGAGAGTTTTTTTTTTTTTTTTTTAAGTCTGGTCATTTTACAGTTTTAAAACACTTCAACTTTGAACAATCACAAGTAGTGACTGGAATCACCTGATACGATATTATCACGATACCGATATTATCAGGTGTCGATTCGATTCATACTGTGATCCTGTTTGAATGAGGATGACGAGCTCCCTGCCGTTATCTGAATAGTGTAGCGTGCACGACGCACGTAGAATCGTAGAGGAACTGCAACGTTTTATCACCTCGAGTGTATATAATATACAGTTGTGTTCAAAATAATAGCAGTGTGTTGAAAAAAAGTGAGTAAAGCTCCATATCCATATAATAACTTTTAACAAATGCATTGAACACCCTGCACGTTCTATTCTGAATCACAACATGAAGAACACTCACTCACTCACTCATCATCTATACCGCTTAATCCTGTATTCAGGGTCACGGGGGGCGGAGCCTATCCCAGGAGACTTGGGGCACATGGCAGGTTACATCCTGGACAGGGTGCCAATCCATCGCAGGGCACAGACACACACACATACACTCACTCATTCACACACTACGGGCAATTTGGGAACGCCAATTAGCCTAACCTACATGTCTTTGGACTGTGGGAAGAAACCGGAGTACCCGGAGGAAACCCACCAAGCACGGGGAGAACATGCAAACTCCATGCACACAGAGACGGGAATCGAGCCTGGCCCGGAGATCGAACCCGGACCCTGGCGGTGCCAGGCGACAGTGCTAACCACTACACCACCGTGCCGCCATACATGAAGAACAACTGTCCTTAATGTCTTATTAGCTTACAAAAAGTGAAGAAAAACAAATATTAGTCTGTTCAAAAAATAGCAGTGTCATCATTCATCTTTATAACGTGATGAATTTACAGTCTAAACAAAAGCGCTTGAAGTCTAATCTTTCTTGTGAATCTCTGAACTAATATTTAGTTGTATAACCATGGTTTCTGAGAACTGCTTCACATCTGTGCTGCATGGAGTCAAACAACTTCTGGCACCTTTGAACAGGTATTCCAGCCCAAGACAATTGTATTACACGCCACAATTCCTCTGCATTTTTTGGTTTTGCCTCAGAAACAGCATTTTTAATGTCAGCCCTCAAGTTTTCTATTGGATTAAGGTCTGGGGATTGGGCTGGCCACTCCATAACGTTCATCTTGTTGGTCTGGAACCAAGATGCTGCTCGCTTACTGGTGTGTTTGGGGTCGTTGTCTTGTTGAAACACTGTGGGCATTTCTTCTTCAGCATATGACCTACTTAAGTATTCTGATGTACTCAAATTGATCCATGTTCCCTGAAATGTGATAAATAGGCCCAACACCATCGTACGAGAAGCATCCTGTGGCTTGAATTCAGTGTTTGGGGGTCGTCTGACAAACTGTCTGCAGCCTCTAGACTCAATCTAGTAATCAGTCCACGAAATATTGCGCCGTTTCTCTTTAGGCCGGTCAATGTGTTCTTTGGAGAACATTTCAGCAGAGCAGCCTATCATCATTTTCTGCACTTCTTTGTACGTTTTCCCATCTCTAAATCAACTTTTGAATCAAAGTACGCTGTTCTTCTGGACAATGTCTGGAACGACCCATTTTACTCAGATTTTCAGAGAGAAATGGACAGGACAACCTTTTCTGCATGTATCCTTAAATGAGGGGAACATGTCCGACACCTTTTTTTCACAGAATAATTTACCTCTCTAATTGAACTCCACACTGCTATTATTTTGAACACACCTCATTTCAATTAATGATTCAATTACACATAATCAGGTGCATGAAAGTCTTGACTGTTGGGTTTGTTGGTTTTCTTGTACTCCGCTACACCTACAAGTAAAATATTTACCATGAAGAAATATAATTTCTTCCAAAATAAATTATTGATCTGGTTACTGATGTTGGACTGCTATTATTTTGAAAACAACTGTATATATATATATATATATATATATATATATATATATATATATATATATATATATATATGTTATATGTGGTGTTGTAAGATGAGAGATAGAACACATCAAGATGTTTTTTGGAATTTTTGTTTGTCCGTTTGTTTGTGCACGCATCATGTAAAAACTGCTGAACGGATTTTAATGGGGTTTTCACAGTTGTATTTGGCCGAGCTTGTGGTAACAAACAGGTTTTGTTTCATCACAATCAACCGACGGGAACAGAAGATATGCTACTTTGAAATTTAAACAGAAAACGCCCTTATATCATAAAAAACGACCTTAGTTCATCTCAAAGTTCAACAGATGGTGCCAAGTGTGCAAATACATTCCACGCAAATGAAGTCATGGGCATGTCTAGTATATATACATAAAGATTTTTTAAAATTATTATTTCATAACAGAATTCATCAGAACTGTGATGAGTAACTGACTCATTCCTAGTCGCAGGTCTGTAAAGAAATCCACCTGTACATCAGACTTCATAACAGACATGATGTACATTAGAAACAGTCCAAGATTTCATCAGAAGTGAATCTTTGTCCTCTTAGGACTGCTTTCAGGAGATCAAACAGGTGAAAGTCTGATGGAGCGAGATCAGGACTATAGGGAGGACGCCGGCGTGTTTGGACGTACATCGTCATGCGAGATCACGACGCCCTCGTACGTATATCAGTCTGCCGTGTTTAATCCGAAGTTTAGTCTTCAGCTCTTCAAAAAACGTCTCACTGGAACGAGCACTGTCGATTGTTGAACCTTTTTTTTTCTCCCCCTGATCGTGTTCCAATACTTCTGGCCCGTGAGAATCCCAGAAAACTGTTGGCGTTGATGAATTCTCCAGAATTTTCTCAGTCAATTGAGGACGTTTCCGTTCCGTACTAAGCCGTTTCCTCGTAGTGATGAATCCGTGTCTCATCACCAGTAACGATTCTCTTTAAGAAACTTTCACCTTCCTCAGAGTATCACTCCAAACTTTGATTGCAGATATCCAAGGTTTTAATATAACTGGAGTATGAATCATTTCTCACTGATCCTCGTAGATAATGTAGCTGCACTGCATTCTGGGTAATCCAGTAGTTTTGATTAAAATGATTCCAAGTAAACGATTATCACTTAACAAATCCAAAACCTTTCAATATAAAGTGTATACAAACAGTGAAAGACGAGTCAGGTCAGTGAGGCGAGGCGAGGCGAGGCGAGGTACCTGTTGGCAGGCGAAGAGTACGGGTCCGGTGGCCAGACCCAGCCTGAGGTCCGCGGCTGACGGCTTCCCCAGCTGATTAGCGCACGAGGTGAAGTCCAGCATGTCGTCTACCAGCTACAAGAAAAACAACTCGGCATCACCGTAAAGTTTTACACACACACCCCGAGTGAGCATGTGACCGATAGCTGTACGCGTATCTAGTGTGTATGACGACGTTACCTGGAAGGCGATGCCCACGTTTCGGCCGTACTGATAGGCGATCTCGTGCACCTCGGGGTCAGAGCTCACCAGGATGGACACCTGTACAGGGAGAGAGACAAAGCAAAGAGGACGCGTTGGACCGGATGTCCTCGCCCGCAGCGTGTTATCCGAGAGGACAGAACGTACATACTGCTTTACAGCTGTTCGCTATGAGACTCGCCGTCTTCTTAAAGGTTTTCTCGAGGTAGTGTTTGAAGCGTTCGTTCTCGTTTTCTTTGGATCCCAGCTGCATGAACTCGCCTGTGACGGAGATAATGAAGCACCTCGTTTTACTTTTTTTTCTTTTTATAAAAATACATTTTAGTCGAAGTGATTAAGCATAGAGATTCTCTCGTCATACCTCTTACCAGATCCTCTATGACCTGAGAGAGCACAGACACCACGGCGGTGTTCCCGATGCGTGCCAGTGCCATGGACGCTGCAGAGAGAATGAAATCTCCAGCCAGGATGGCCTTCAAACACACACACACGATTCCATAATTAATTCACTAGAAATCAATTCCATCAACTCATACAGACGTTTTCCACAGATGAACGCACTCACCTTTCTCTCGCCCCACACTTCATTAATGGTGGTTTTCCCTCGCCTCATGTCCGCACCGTCGATGACGTCATCATGCACCAAGCTGGCCGTGTGGATCATCTCGGAGATCATGGCGATGGAGCGCTGCGCCGGGAGCAGATCCCTGAGTCACGGTGAGAAAATATCTTATTATATTATTATATCTAAATATATTTACAGGACTGTCCACCACTTTCATGATTTATTCTCCTCACCGTTTGGCTACATAGTAAAAATTTACAACACACACTCCTGTTAATTACACTAGCTGTCGGTCGCCAGTTCCACTGGTCATGGTTAGTTAGTTAGTTCGTTTGTTAGTTAGTTAGTTCTGCCAGTGGCGGTTAGTTTGTTTTGCAGGTGGAGGTTATATAGTTAGTTAGTTTGTTCTGCTGGTAGTTTGTTCTGCTGTTAGTTAGTTAGGTAGTTAGTTAGTTAGTTACGCACGTGTTGGTTAGTTAGTTAGTTTCATCAGTCGGAATTAGTTAGTTAGTCCACAGGTGGAGGTTAGTTAGTTGGTTAGTTCCGCCAGTAGCAGTTAGTTAGTTAGTTCCACTGGTCGGAAGAAGGTTGGTTCCATTAAAGGATATGTGTTGGTAACCAAAATAACTGGTTAAATAAAGAAATAAGTTATAATCTGTTGATGATAAATGGTGTTCGTGGAACTGTTGGATAAAAGCCAAATCACACTCGAGGTTGAGCTGCGCCCTTGTGCCTACAACCGCATCAGTGCCGTGCTGATATTCCAGCAGAACAGCACTCCCTCTCGTGCATTATTGCTAAGCTCTGGAATTAAATAAAGCTGATGTGGACTGATTTTCAAACTAGGATCGGTGTCAAGAATGAGAACCTTATATAAGATTGAAAGAGGTGAGATCTGTGTATGTCTGATAGGGTAAACATCTGTATCAGTCAGCGCATGAACACACACACACACACACAGAGTGAGGAATAGTAAAAGTCACCCGTCTCTGTTGCTGTGAATGTTACAGGCTCGAGCCATTAACACCACGATCATAGGTCGAAAGGCTTTCCCCTTTCCGTCGAAGTAATAATCACACAGTGATTTCAGCTCTGCTTTGGACACCAGTAGCTGCTGAAGTACACAACACACACACATGTTAATGAGAGCTGAAAGAGGACAAGTAAGACAGTCTTTGACAAAAAAAAAAAGGTCCAGAGGTACTAGAAAGGGGTTCCTAATGAACGGACCAGTGAGTGTATAAACACAAACACACACACACACACCTTTTTAATGTCCTCGTACAGGTTCTTCAGGTCTTCCTGAGCCAGTGAGAAAGGATCTTTTAACTTTGCGTCACTGTGAACCCGACAGCAGCAAGTCTGGGGTGAGGGGTAAACACTCCTGTACCTGGAGAACACACACACACACACACACACACACCACTCTGTCAGAATGAAAAACACTCAACACACTCGGAGTAATACTGCTAGAGTAATACTGACCGTGGAACAGAGCAAGGCCTGCTGGGGTGTCTGATGGGGAACAGCATCTGAGAGGGAACATAAAGAGTGTTTAGTGTACAAGTGTGTGTGTGTGTGTGAATGAGAGAAAGGTGTTCGGTGTACAAGTGTGGTTATGAGAGAGGTGTACATGTGTGTGTATGTATGTAGATGTACTGTATATACAGTATGTTACCATGACTGCAGCAAATGGAAGCTGTCAGTTGATCAGTGGTGCAGTAACAATGTATTAGAGAGTGATCGCTCGCGCGCGCACACACGCACGCGCTGTTACAGTAACAGTGTATCAGTGTGTGAGAGATCAAAGTGAGTTGAGAGTGAAATCAGAACAGGAGCTGAAACACTCCCACTGTGACCTTCTGCACTTCCCTCTGTCAGTGTGTGTGTGTGTGTGTGTGTTCTCCTCATACCTCTGTAATTAAACGCCCTGCCCCGGTTCCTCTCGCGCACGCAGTCACCGGTCTCCGCTGCACCCCACAAACTGCCCCTATTGCCCCCATCACCGCTCCATGCCCCCTCCAGCAGCGCCGCCACTGCGCCGCCATCTTGCCCTCAACCCGAGAGCCGGTGCAGCGCCGCTGCCCTCTGCACTTCCGCCTCCGCGAGGACCCCTGAGGTGGCTCTCACTTCCGCCTGAGTGAAAATCTCACACTGAGGAAGGAAAAATTATCTTTATCTAAATATCTTTTACATCAGTTTACATCAAAGTTATATACATTAACAGTGTACTTTCATCTTTTATTTTTTTATTTTATTTAGAAAATATTGGGTGGAAAAGAGAGAGAGAGAGAGTGTGTGTGTGTGTGTGTGTGTGTGAAAAATGATTGTGAAGTTTTTCAAAAGTTTATTCATACCAAAGCATTAAGTTATAGACAAAGTTTATTGAGCATTTCCTGGTGTGATATTTATGACTTACTTGTACAATGAAAGAGACTTTTGGAATAAATGTTTGTGGATAAACTGATGTTACGTCTGAATCTGTGCTCCAAAAACTACAGTATAATATGCAACAACAACAATGATATAGTTCTTTGTCCTTTGCAGAAGTGGAAAGAGTACTAAAATGTTGTACTCAAGTAAAAGTACTGTTACTTCAGTGAAATTTTACTGAAGTACAAGTAAAGTTACCATTATAAAAATCTACTCAAGTAAAAAGTAGCTCATAAAAAATTTACTCAGAGTAAAAGTTACCGAGTTACTTTTTGTTGTTGTTGTTGTTGTTGTTGTTGTTTGTTTTTAACAGCGGGGGTGGGATCAGCGTAGTTCAAAAAAGATGTGCAGATATAAATCTCAAACTAGTTGTTTTTAACTGAAGGAACATCTTTGCATAATAAAGCTGTTGTCTTTCTTGTGCTTGAAAATCAAAGTGGTCACTTAAATATGGCGTTACGTCCCAGTCTAGTGTCGGGCCGAACAGCAAGAGAATGATTCAGGGTTCTATTTTAAACTGTATGGAAATGATGGTATATGGCAGAAAGAACGAGATCCAGTCATTAACTGATGAAATAATGAGGTTTGTATTGCTTTACAAACACACACACAACACACACACACACACACACACACACACACAACAGGAGGAGGTTGTCAGATTCAGGTGGACCCAGGCCAAAATAATAAACAAAATGGTATTTCACATCACATCATCTTAAATAAATAAGTTAAACTAGCACAACAATTCACAGTATCTGAGTATAAAGGCTTATACCCCTTCATATTAAAATGTTTCAAAAATTGATAAAGTGCGATGAGAAGCTAAGCATTAAGCTACACTGTAAAATTAACTAACATTAGCTACAGTAAGCTAAACTGTAATAAATTTGATAAAAACATCTTTTAGGATACATTATCTCCTTCTTCTTCTTCTCCTTCTTCTTCATCCATAAATCACTTTAAACTAGTGTATGCTTTGTTTTTATATAGTTTTTAGAATTATTATAAAAGGGCACCTTGTGTCAGTTCGCAATGATGTATTCTATGTCCACACTAAATATCATTCATTTTATCCTAGATTTATAAAGTATGGTATGTGCCAAAATATACAGTACATAAGCTTGTGCATGTATAATTTGCTTTTTAGTATTTTTAATTATATGATTAGGTTTCTTTGAACTGGCAGCATGGTTACATACAGTAGTGTCACCACTGTGGTCAATTCCTGCCGCAGGGTCTGTGTGCATGGAGTTTGCATGTTCTCCCCTTGCTTGGTGGGTTTCCTCAGGGTACTCTGGTTTCTTCCCATAGTCCAGGTTTTCTAATTGTTTCTAATTGAACATTTTACCTTCAGGCATGTGTGTGTGTGTGTCCTTCTTTAGGTCTTAAGATGTGAGTCCGATTAGATCTTTTCAACACCTGTCAACTGAAGGTGCATTATTCAGAAGCGGAGGCAAAAGTCTTTTTCAAAAGCTTTTCAAAGCCTCTTGATTAATGTGCTCTTATTTCACACCTCTGATTAGTAATTATCGAGGAAAGATAATGCAAGTGTATAAAAATGAATGAAGAAAATTGAGGAACCCATTAATTAAGAGGTCTGCTAGAGATGGATGAAAGGAACAGTTAGTCCAATAATGAACAAAAAGAGAAGAAAGGTAGCGATCTCATGTTTTTTTTTTTTTTCATGTCACATTTCATAGATTTATTCATGTCATAGAAAGGGATTCAAAACCATTTTCTGTCAGTCCTCGGAATGAATTTCTAAACCACTGAAATATTTCGTTTTTTTCCCCTGAAGTCAGTTTAGTGCTTTTTCTTTTTTAATAACTACATAAAAAACTTCAAAATGTTTCTACAGCACTTTTTAATTCAATTCAATTGAACTTAATTGAAATGGTGCTTTAACAATGAGCATTCTTGCAAAGTGACTTTTTCACAATCAAAATATAGATTGTGATTCATCTCAATATGTATAAATCATAATGATCAGATTGTCTATGATGAGCAAGTTTTTAGGCTACTCAATCATAATATTAAATGAAAACCCAAATAAAACCTTTTTGGCTAAAAAGCCGTCATTGTTCATAATATTGCTTGAAAATTATGAGCTTGAATACTCACAGTGGTTCAAAATAGCAAAATTGACATTTTTTGCGCTTTCTGGGTGGGAGGGGCTTAATCTCTCTCTTTCACCAGTAATGGGCATCTTTGAGCTCATCTCTGCAATTGTTTCGTGGGGATGTTTCATAGGCAATTCCCAACCATGTTCCAACTTTTAGGGCATTTTCCCCTCAAGGTGACAATTATCAACCTTGGAGAGTGAAGGCCATCATGTGCTTCCTCAAAGACATGTGACACAAACTAACTGCATCTTCACAGACTCACGCAATGTTGGAGATCATCATAACACACTCAAAGGAAAGCGCTATCTGCTGTTTCTCACAGATAGCTGTGATCGGCTTTGTGTTGCTTGATGTGAGACTGTGTGTATACCGTGTCTCTCCCCCCAGTCTCCTGGCGACGAGTAGACTGTAATCTCAGGATGATCAGGAAGAGCTACACACATACACATAAGTGTATGTTCATTTACATTCTTTGCAGTCTATAAACTTTGTATGGTAGCTAAGGACTATTAGACCTCATGGAGTCTCTGCCTCCACGACAAGACGTACAAGATGTTCCTAATTCCTGAGTCTCAACTCCAAATTCCTAAGTCTGAACTTTAACAAAGTTAATGGAATGAACGTGTACAAGACAATAAAAGTGCACCTGTTTTTTCTTTGTGAAGGTTAAAACATATGTTTCATGAGTAAAAACATCCTGTTGAGGCATTTGTCCTTCTTTTCTTTCTTGTTTCTGTGTTAGCATGATGATAGATCTCAAGCCCAGGAGAGTTTTGTCTTACTGTCTTACATCAACTGTACAGAGCTCCAAACATACAACAGATGTATGTGTGTGTGTGTGTGTGTGTGTGTGTGTGTGTGTGTGTGTGTGTGTGTGTGTGTGTGAGAGAGAGAGAGAGAGAGAGAGATTATCTTTAAACAGGTTTCATGAACTTTTCAAAGCAAATTTGGGCCTCCTTGGTGATGACAAGGCTGATGAGTATCTCATTTGTTATTTGTTAAGATAAAGAGAAATGATAGTTCTCGTGAGAGCAGTATGTTTTTATCTTTGTTTGTTTTCTCTCTATTTCCTTTCCAATTTTTCCTGTAGCTAATGGAGGACACACATCCAGGACTTACTTTACCATGACCTTCAGGAAGCTGAGTGATGTCAGTCTGCTCGAGCTCCAGAAGACCTCCATCACTCATCCTCTTGTGATTCATCTAAAACTTACAGGAGCTAAAAGGCAGTAAAAACTTTATCCTGTGATCACATGCTTCTTACTTTTTTTTTCCTTCCTTTTTTTATGAATGCACTATGATACAGATCTGTCCATGTTGTGTGGAGGATATCAGGCTATAAAGGAGGTTTGGTGTTTCTGATTAAAGTGTAGCTAAAAGCTGTGATTGGACAGTAATTGCAGTTCAGCGTTGCCTGGCTGATGATAGTCGGAAAAATGCAACGGGGCACTGTGTTAATATCTGCATTAATGCTAGACATTTTCTCTGTATCAATACTGAAAAACAATAGAGTGATTGTGTATTAAATATTATCGAATCTTGGTGTTTTTACAGGCCATGTGGACTCTTTGTGATCTTTCCTCTCAGCACTATTCCTTAGCCTAGGATACACTAAACATGCACAGAATTAAAAGGTAACAGCATGTGTTTAAAAAAAAAAACAGTTACTACACAGTAAACCAACTCATAAACACACCTCCTTCTCTGTGTGTATTTTGTAACTTGTGTTGAAATGCAGTAGTTAATCTTCGCTATGCTTTGAGGAACTGCATGGCCGGGTCAGGTATTAGGAAAGCACAGAATAACGACTGACACCAAGGACAGGAAGTTAAAAAATGAAGAAGTGTACAGTAGATAGATTATATCGTATATACAAGCTGAAAGTTTGTAGTAAGAGAAGCTAAAAATAATCTGCTGATCTTTAATATAATGAGTGATATTATTATTATTATTATTATTATTATTATTATTATTTCAGGTTGAAGTCAACGTACATGTCTGTGTGTCTCTCTGTACAGCAGAACTCTCTGTCTCACGTATTAATAGACAGAAATCACATTCTGTAAGGTCGAGTATTTGACGTCTTGTTTACACTCCCTTACAGAAAGTTGTATTTCTTTGGTGCTCAGACAAACACACTCCCTGTTCGGTAATCGGAGAGAGAATCACAGATGAGACATGGAAAAAGTCGATCGGATAAAGATGAAGTTTTGTCTTAAAACGACTCCAGCGTTATATATAAAATTCACTTCTACCACTTCAGCGCTGTTATTTCAGCCAAAGTGAAAATATGAACTAATCCCAGTCAAAATATTCACTTTATCTTTCCTAATTAATATCTATTGGTGCAGGTGTTTGTTTACATTGAGACAGTAGCGCATTAGTAGCTTATTTTAAAGTAGATTATTAAATCCCACACATAACTGTTCATAACGTCACTTTTACTCAACATTTAGATTTCACTGATGGTGCAGGTTAAACGTCAGGCTGTGATCTAAGGACTGCAAAAGTTTCACTACATTTTGTTTTTAAAAAATCTGCCTGGATAAACAGAGAGACAAACATACAGAGCATTTTTCTGAGACTGGATTTCGGTCCTCCATTGTATGAAATGTAAAGATAACATTGAAAGATCGAGTTTTTTTGTCCTAAACCTAACATATTTTAAAGGTCCTGTTGAGATTTTATTCTTAGTATCTTTTAAAAGTCACAAGAATATACTACGGCGTGGTCACGTCTGTAATACTGGAGTGTACATCTAGCATATCGTAGCATAATTCAAATTCAAATTTAATTTGTCACGTACACAGTCATACACAGTATGATATGCAGTGAAATGCTTAGAGAGAACAATATATCTATACAATATAAAATAAACAATATAAGAAAATATAAGAAGAACCTAGCTGTACAAATACAGAAAATATAGAATATATGGAAATTTTGTGTGGAAATGAAGTTGAATTTAAATAGAATTGTCCAGAGGTGTGTACAAATATGCCTGAAAGTGTCATATTTAAAGTGACTTATGTGCAACAAGGAAATAAAATAAAATAAATTCTTTAAGTTAACTTCAGCAGTAAGGACTGATTATAACATTTTCTGCAGTCTGATAGTCATTCTATGCTTTACCTTCAGGTGGCGCTGTTGCTTCACACTCTGGCTGTGGAGAATATGCTTCATACTCTCGCTGTTGCTTCACACTCAACCCTTTGTGGAGAATATGGATGCAGAGAGAGTAGAGAGAGAGAGCGAGAGAGAGAGCGAGAGAGTGAGAGAGTGAGAGAGAGAGAGAGCGAGAGAGTGAGAGAGAGAGAGAGAGAGAGAGCGAGAGACAGAGAGAGAGAGAGCGAGAGAGAGAGCGAGAGAGTGAGAGAGAGCAAGCGAGAGAGACTTTTAGGTGTCTTTAATTTAGAAAACTTCATAACATTTCCATCTTATTTGAACATGTGAAAGAATTAAGTGAACTTAGATTTTTTAGATATTTAGATAAATAAGCAGCATATATACATATATATATATACATATACATACACACACACACACACACACACACACACACACACACATACATACACACACAAATATAGATGCACATACATAAATACATATATACACCTACACACACATATATGTACACGTATATGTATACATACACATGCACACATACATACACCCACATACACACATGCACATCCATATAATAAAAGTTTTACATTTTCACATGAGTACTATTTAATAAATAAATAGGCACAAGATAGAAACTATTATGGTACATAACATAAAAACACCCATAAGACCGGAAAAGATTAATAAATAAATAAAATAGGTCAATAAATAAGTAACTAAAAGGGGTAAAATAAGATGCCTTTGTAGCTCCATATACTGTGCATGTTCTCATAAAACTTCTGCTAAAAGGTTAAAATTAACAGATCGTTCTCTACACAGCATAAAATGTCCCCCTGTCCCCAAACTTTACAGAAGTCCTGCAGCCTATCCGTCATTGTTGCATATGTGAATTCGATTTTTAGTCTAGTTTTTACAAGAGTTTTAAACATGAGCTCTGGGTTCAGAGTGCCATCATTTTTAATTTTGTTTTTTCTTGTAAGCCATGTGGCCAGTTTTGCTTTGCCAATTAAAAAGTTAGTAATACAAATCCTTTCCTTGTCTGCAGCCGAGTATTTCGGGCCAAGAATGTACAGGCTTTCTGTTAGGATTTGATCGAAACTTGCTGTCCATCCTCTCATCGTGTTAAACATTGGCCTTAACCTTTCACACTTTAAAAAGAGGTGGTCTAAAGTTTCCTCCCTCCCACAGAAGGGGCATGTTGTGGCTACGGTGGAGTCGATATGTGCTACGTGTCTGTTTGTGGCCACGGCCCCGTGCACGATCCTCCACTGCAGATCAGCTGTGCGCTTCTCTACAGGGGGTTTGTACAGGGACCTCCAGCTACCTCGTGGAGAAGAGCCCGGTGCCAGCAGATCCGACCACCTCGACTCCTTCACCCCGGCCAGAGAGTTCTGATGGGACACCTTCACACTGACTGTGTACAGGGCACTCTTGGTGGCGTTTTTAAAGTCCGTCAGTTGAGGTATCTTGAAGGACAGTATTCCTCCGTCGGTTTCTGGTTGCTTTGCTGCTGCAAGGATGGAGAGAGAGGGGAAAGGTTGCCAGTCCCCCCCAGAGTCCCGTTCTAATGCCTCCTTAAACTCTGGAGGCAGCGCTAGAATCACCTCTCTCAATATTCCCTGCAGCAGTCGATGAGACTGGATTTTTGTCTCCTCCCTAAGTGTGGTTGGAGTTTTCCATGCTTTACCAGTCCTCAAGTCCCCAAGCTTTGTAATTCCAGCTTTTTGAAGACGCTGTTGTAGGTTCCTTGATGTCAGGATTTTTGCTGGTATCAGTGGGTTACTGAACAGGGGCTCTTGGTTTACGCCGAGGCATGGTTGTTCTCCCGTTCTGCTGCTTCTCAGAAGTGAAGACCACACCTTTAAAACTGTCTGGTAAAACTTTGTTGTTTTTGATGTATTGATTTTATTTAAGTCCATTATGAATAAATGTCTGTCGTATTTTAAATCTTTGATTTTGTGAAGTAGAAGACATGCTATGTGAGTCCATGTTGCCTCATTTTCGTAAAGCAGCCTTTGTGCGGTCTGAAGACGGAAGGTTTTTATTCGGCTTGGTAGGTCGATCAGGCCCTGGCCTCCCTCCTGTATTGGCAGGTAGAGAACTGGTGCCCGTGTCCAGTGCTGCCCATTCCAGAAGAAGTCCACTATCCTTCTCTGAATCTCTCTGACTGTTGTTTCTGGTGGTTCCAGGGCTGTGAACTTATGCCACAGCATCGAGGCAACCAAATTGTTGGCGACCAGTACTCTCCCCCTGTAGGACAGTTGGGGCAGGACCCAAGTCCATTTTGACAACTTTGCACTTACCTTCTCCACCAAGCCCTGCCAGTTTTTCTGCAAGTATTCCTCGTCCCCTAGGTAGACTCCCAGGTATTTAATACCTGTTCTTCCCCATTGCATTTTTTCTGGAAGTTTGGGAACTTGCTTTCCTTCCCACTGACCTGCAATATAGCTTTCACATTTGCCCCAGTTAACACGTGCAGAGGATGCAGCCTGGTACATTCTTAGACTACTGGAGAGGGCCTAAATGTCCTCCTGTTTAGTGATAAAAACCAGTATATCATCTGCGTAAGCTGATGCCACTACTTTGTTTGGAATGCCACACTCTGATAACCCACTCATGTTTCTCCTTAGCTGATATAAAAATGGTTCAATCGCCAGGCTGTATAGTTGCCCTGACAGTGGGCACCCTTGTCTGTTCCCTCGTTGTATTTTAAAGGGACAACTAAGTCCTCCTCCAACTTTAAGCATGACACAAGCATCTGTGTATAAAAGTTTGATCCATGCTATAAACTTTGTTCCCATCCCAAAAGCATTTAATGTATTAAAAAGATAGGTGTGGTCCACTCTATCAAAGGCTTTTTCTTGGTCTATAGATAAAAACCCAAGGTCATAAGAATTCATTTTACACAAGTCTATCATATCACGTACAGTAAAAATATTGTCCATTATTGTGCGTCCAGGTATGCAATAAGTTTGACTTGTGTGTATTATTTCGCTTATGTATTCTTTTAGTCTGTTTGATAAAACCTTCGATAATATTTTATAGTCTGTACATAAAAGAGCAACAGGTCTCCAGTTCTTTAAAACGCCCAAGTCCCCCTTTTTTGGGAGCAAAGATAAAACCGCCCGTGTGCAGCTTGTAGGTAGTCTTCCATTGTTTATAGACCAGTTAAAAACCTCGTGCAAATCTGCTCCCAACGTTTCCCAAAACTGTTTATAAAATTCGGCTGGGATTCCATCAATGCCCGGTGCTCGTCCGGTGGATAGCTGCTGTACTGCAGTAGTTAGTTCCTGAAGTTCAATGTCCGTGTCTAAGGCCTCCTTTTGCTCCTCTGTTAGCTTTGGTAGTTCCTTTGTTATTTCCTCTCTGTGTTTTGGATCAGTAGGCTCCTCGTTGTATAGGTTCTTGTAATAGTCCACTGCGATGGCTCTCATTTCTTCACGAGATGTAGTTGTGCTTCCATCAGGACGTTCTAAGTACAGCATTTGGTTTTGTCGTCGGGTTTTCCGTTCCAGGTTAAAAAAGTAGGTGGATGGGGCATCAATGTCTTTGATATTGGAGATCTGTGATTTTATAAGAGCTCCTTTGGCCTGCTCGTGTAGATAAGAGCTTAGTGTCTTCTTTTTTGTTTCTAAGGAGTTCCTTTTTTCCTTTTCATTTTTCTCCAGTACTGCATTCTCTAGGGCTCGTATCTCCCTTTCTAATTCTTCAACTGCACCTTTTTTTATTGCGTTTGTGTGTGCTGTATATTGCTGGCAAAAAGTTTTAATTTGTGCTTTCCCCACCTCCCACCATGTGCCTAAGGATGCGAAGTCCCCTTTTCTTCTTCTCCATTCTTCCCAAAAGATTAAAAATTTAAAACAGAAATGTTGATCTTGAAGAAGTTTTAGGTTAAAACGCCAGTAAAATCGAGGTTTTGCTTTGTCAGACAATATAAAATCTATTGTGACCATGTGATGATCTGAAAACCCGCTGGGGTGAATGGAGCTCTTCAAGATTTTGTTTCTGTCCATTTCTGTGATGTAAAATCTGTCCAGTCTTGCAGCACTTATTCTTGTGTCAGTGGTTTTAATCCATGTGTATTGTTTTAGTCCCTGGTTCTTTTCTCTCCAGGGATCTATGAGTCCACATGTTTTGATCATGTCACTTAGAACCTCAGCAGATTGAAAGTGTGGTTCTTCTGTGTTCCTATCTGCTGTAAAGTCTAAGGTGCAGTTCCAGTCTCCGCCCATGACTACAATGTGGTTACTACCATGTTGTGTGATTACGTCTCTTATTTTATAAAATGTGTTCACCCTCTCACTTCCTTTATTTGAGGCATAAATGTTCATAAATGAGAAATTAAGCCCTCCGATTTCAGCTTGTACTATTAGAACACGGCCCTGTTCTACCTCAATGCTTTCAGTAACGTTTGCTTTTACTCTTTTTGAAATTAAGATTGCTACCCCTGCACTGAAATTTGTCCCGTGACTAAAGTAGATTGGGTCTTCCCACTTCATCCCCCATTCTATAATGTTTTCTTTGTCACTATGTGTTTCTTGTAGAAAAGCAACGTCTATATTTTTCTGTTTAATGAGTTCTATGACTACAGCCTGTCTTTTTCTATCCCTGCCCCCGTTAATGTTTAAAGTACCTACTCTTAGCTTTTCCATGTAAAAGAGAGGTAAGAGGGAAAAAAAGCATGTGAAGACAGCTGTAGACAGAAAGGAAACACCCCTGTGATGTGACTTATTCATTTTTCAAGTTTTTTTCTAAGAGTCTTTCTTTTTTCTCTTTTCGTAGCTTCGTCGCCATTTTCGCCAGGCGAAACCTCTTTTTTTTGCTCAATTGTGCTAAAGTGGTAGTTTTTTGCACTTTTTCTATTGAGAGCAGAAATTTGTCTGTATCTGAGAAGTAGTCAGATACTTCTATAGAGTCTCGATATGTTGTATCGAGGAAGTTATTGATTTCTTCTAGTGTGTACATTTCAGTGGTTATGCTGTTCTTCTTTCTCTTCTTTGCAGTAACATTGGTCTCTGCCTTTTCTTCTCCAGACTCATTGTCTTCATCGTCCATGTCTGTATCTGTTAGCTCCAAATCAGGTTCACCATCCATGCTAGCTTCTTCTGTGGCACTTCTGGGCTTCTCTTGGAACGTTTTTTCATAGTTTTTCTTACTGTCAGGCTTTTCCAGAGTTCTATCTGCATTTTCTTTAGTTGTGTTTATTTCAGTTTTTTTGACATTGCTATTATTTCTTTTTTTCCTTTTATTATCCGTATTACTTACTGCTGGACCCGTTTGTTCTATTTCCACACCATTGTTTTCTGTTGTTACATTCTTACTTTCCACCAGTGCGGCTCCACCTTCATTCCCCTCCATCACATCACTGCTCTGAGTTTCCATCTCAACACCATCCTCATCTACACTGTGCTCCATCCTTGGAGTCTGACTGACCCCCCCTGCCTGCTCCTCCACACCATTAATCCCAGCACTACCCTCAGTAACACACACATGTTCACCCTGACTGACCCCCCCTGCCTGCCCCGCCACCCCACTGATCCCAGAACTGCTCTGAGTTACACACACATGTTCACCCTGACTGACCCCCCCTGTCTGCCCCACCTCACCACTGATCCCAGCACTGCTCTCAGTAACACACACATGTTCACCCTGACTGACCCCCCCTGTCTGCCCCACCTCACCACTGATCCCAGCACTGCTCTCAGTAACACACACATGTTCACCCTGACTGACCCCCCCTGTCTGCCCCACCACCCCACTGATCCCAGCACTGCTCTGTGTTACACACACATGTTCACCCTGACTGACCCCCCCTGTCTGCCCCACCTCACCACTGATCCCAGCACTGCTCTGTGTTACACACTCTGCAGCAGCAGCAGCTCGAGCATTGGCCACGCCCCCTGCACTAGCCCCGGACTGTGCTGCCCTCTCCTCCCGCACACACACACCGCTCGGTCCTGCCTCTGCACTGTCCTGTGTCCTGTGTGGACAGAGCACCCTTTTGTGTCCTATGTCTCCACACTCAAAACACCTCATGTTCCCGGTGCTCGCGTACAACATGTAAGATTTCCCCTCGTGCGCGACTCTGAAGGAAATCTCTAGACTGGGTTCCTTCAGGAACATCAGCACGCGCCGCCTGAACGACATGACGTGCCTCAGCTCCGGGTGTCTGCAGTTTAACGGCACCGTTTTAATGCCGCTCGCTAACTTCCCGAAGCGGGAGAGCTCGCGCTCGATATCCTCGTTCGCTATGAACGGCGGCACATTAGAGATCGTTACGGCGCTCGCGGCGGAGGCCAGCGGTGTGAAGGGAAAGAAACTTCCACTTACCGCGATTCCGTGTTCAATCAGTTGGTCCGCGAGAAGTTTTTCCTTCAGAAACACGACTACGGCCTTGTTCATCCGCGACGCCGACATTATATTAGCGAATCCCACTCGCGCGCCCGCGGCCACCAGGACCTGCTCCACCGTGACCTCGGGACTCGCCTCACAGCGCGCGCCGTGTCGGAGTGAGAGCGGCTGGGCGCCGGCACTCGGCCCCGCCGCCATCTCACCCCACCGGGCCTTTTCCCCCACACACACAGGGGCTCGCTCAATTTTAATTAATATAGGATTTATATATATGGGATTTCTCCCTCTTTTTTTTTTCCTTTTTTTGTTTTTGTATTTTATTATATATATATATTTTTTTTTTAACCCCCCTCCCCTTATACACACACACACATATGTATCTATATATATATAGTATACTGTGTTCCACCAAAAGACAAGAGAAAAAAGAAAAGAAAAAGAGTTTAAACAGTCGCTCTCACACTCCATGCACCGCTCTCACACCGACTCCCAGCATGCACCAGAGAGACAGAGCGAGAGTGAGAGAGCGAGAGAGAGAGAGAGAGCTGGCTCCTCTAACACACCTCGAGTCTGGGCGTCAGGGCCGAGGGCCGGTTGCTCTTCTTGATGTTTTTTTATCTGAACATATACCTCAAAGTCTTTTTTTTAATTTTTAAATATGAAGTTAGATGTTCACAGCAAGAGGCATAACAATTTCATCTTACTTCTAGCTAGATTCGACTTTAATTACTATTGAATGACTAAAAATAGTTGAAATGATTGTAGGTGTTAATCAAAACATTACCTGTAAAATGAAAGTGAGTTAATAAACAGTGAATCTTAAGTAGAGATCTTTGAACAGTGACTCTTAAACCCAGATCCCACGTTCAAAATGTTAGCTAAGCATCACTTTGTTTTCGTGGTTCGTTTTGTGTGCGGTCACACTCGACACACTCTGACATCATTACTGAAGCACTAAGGCAGAGCTAATGTGAAATACAATGGTGCTATTTCAAAAAAAAGCCAACGATTCGGTACGGTGAGGACACGGATAACAACGATTACCTGTGAATAGCTGCGCTGTGAGCTGCGTGGGTCTACAGAGTCCTACACAGCGACCTGAGATAACCTCTGTGGCTTATCTCAAGCCCAGTATTGTGTGGGCTCCCCTTGTGTCACCAGGGCGGCGCTCGTCCCCTCGGTCATGACTCTACAAGACCCCTCTGTGGGTGTACTGTGGTGTCTGGCACCACATTGTCCCGTGGTGGATTCTTTGGTGCTGTAGGTTATGGGTCGGGTCTCAATGGATCAGACTTGTTCGATCTACTGTCTGGGGCACTCCAAGGGCGCTTGGTCAGATGTAGATTTGGAGATTTTGGAGGCTGGATCAACAACCTTGAACTCTTTACCGGCTAAGCCCCTGGGTGTTTTAACGCCTTTCTAGCATCGTCAGGACTGACCAGACAGGATAGCTTTTGGTCCCCATAGGCAGAAATGAGTTGTAGTTGATAATCAATTTTATTCAACTCATCTGGTGTTAATGTTGGAGCTGATCAGTGTGCACAGTATGTGTGTGATGTAGATGATGGGTGGAGCACTGGCCGGGACAGTTTATAGTTGCTAAATTGGGCCATGCTACTGTACATCCGTAACCATTGTTTTATAGCAAATAAGCAGAATTAAAAGTAAATAAATAAATCTCCACAAACAAAGGCGAAACACACGTGCAGACTGTGTAACTATGATCCTTGTTAGAATAATAATGAGTAGAGTGAAAGGGAGATGGATAGGGAGTAGATCATGGATCATGGTCCAGTACAGTTTGTAATTCACCAACACCTAAACACACCCTCTGAACCTGAGGATTAAAGGGATTAGTGCAATCAGCTGTGTTAGAGCAGAATAAACACCAAACGGTGCTGAACACTGGGGCTGCAGGACTGGAGCTGAAGGATACTCGAGTATATAATGTCCACAACACAAGTACTGTGTCATATATTATATGTATTAACTGTTTCTCCAAGCAAAAGCTGAACATACAGGATATGAAGATTATTAATCTACTTTAAAATAATCTACTAATGCGCTACTGTCTCAATGTAAACAAACACCTGCACCAATAGATATTAATTAGAAAAGATAAAGTGAATATTTTGACTGGGATTAGTTCATATTTTCACTTTGGCTGAAATAACAGCGCTGAAGTGGTAGACGTGAATTTTAACACGCTGGAGTCGTTTTAAGACAAAACTTCATCTTTATCTGATCGACTTTTTCCATGTCTCATCTGTGATTCTCTCTCCGATTACCGAACAGGCAGTGTGTTTGTCTGAGCACCAAAGAAGTACAACTTAGTGTAAACCAGGCGTCAGATACTCGACCTTACAGAATGTCATTTCTGTCTATTAATAAGTGAGACAGAGAGTTCTGCTGTACAGAGAGACACGCAGACATGGACGTGGACTTCAACCTCTAATAATAATAATAATAATAAATAATAATAATAATAATAATATCACTGATTACTTTAAAGATCAGCAGATTATTTTCTATAAACTCTTTTCCCCATCAGTGACATGTACTTATGCTAGTAAATTATAAGATAATAGCTGCTTTGTATATGTATACTGTTTATACTGTCCAAAAAAGACAAGTAGCTCTTAAAACCTAGCAAATTCTTCGTCATCTTTTGCATTATTATGTTTTAATTAATATACTGTATATAGGGGTCAGGATTGACAATCTGGCAAAAATGAGGATTTTGTTCCAATTTAATCTACTATACAGACATGACAGATTCAAAATACATATGATAATATGATACACGATACATATGATAATATGATTTCATGTTTGTTTTTGTGACCACAGTTTATAAGAATATGAGCTTCAACATCTTTCGCAATGCCACGTCCGTATTCCGGTAGCTTAAAAAATTTCTGCATTATAAAAATAACTTTAGTTCTAACTGATATATCCGAAAACCGAAATTTCCGGACAGTGTGTTCTTTAAAATCGTTCATTAACCAGTGCTGTGTTGCTGGCACGGATGTGTGCCGCTTGAATTTTAAGGATTCATATGATTTAAGACACACAGTGTGAATATAAACGACAGTTTTGTATGATTTGTATAGACGCGCTGTATAATAACATCCATTTCTTGTTTAATATTTTATTACAAATTATTTTAAGCACATCCCATCGCACAGAAATATCAGCATTTGTGCGTAAAACATACATTCGATATACTTTAATTGTAATATTTCATTCCTGTTTTTCCCCAGATCCACATCACCTACAAAAAGAAAGATGCAAGACAGTGTAGCACTCATGGTTTAGTCCATAAAATATTTTTCCAGACAGATACTTATATTTACAGCAGGTGTATTATATCAGAAGTCAACTTCTGTGCAGAAGTAAAGGGTGAATTTGCCATAAGTTCATTGCCCGCCTCGCTTTTTCTGCATTTTCACCATGAGTTCTGACATTAAGTCTCCACCAGAGGGCGCCGCTATTGACGGTGTAGTCCTCTTTGGAGGTGGAGGTGCGACTTTCCTCAGGCTGCCAGCGGAGGGATTGAATCCTCCTCCTCCTCCTCCTCCGGATGGTGGTGGTGGAGGAGGAGGAGGTGGAGGACCTCCGCCTGCAGTCGGAGGAGGCGGAGGTGGCGGTGGAAGATAATCCTCACCTGTACCTGCTGAAGGAGGAGGAAGTGATGGAAGATGGTCTCCACCTAGTGGAGGAGGAGGGAGGTATGGATCTGGAGGAGGTGGAGGTAGATCTCCTGACATCATGGGAGGAGGTGGAGGCAGGAAGTCAGGAGGAAGCTCCATGTCATTGCACGGGGGTGGAGGAAGCGGAAAGTCTGAGGGTGGAGCAGAGAGAGTAGGCATGGCTTGCTGTTGGGGACGTGGTGGGAGCTGCTTCTTTACAGGCATGGAGGGTGGAGCAGGAGGAGGTGGGGGCAGGGTGGGGTCCGGTGGGGGAGGGGGCAGGATCTCAGCTGCAGGCGGCGGAAGGAATGCTGGGGCCTTAAACACACAAAAGGATGTTTTTTAAGATGAATAATACGTCAACATTTTTAAAATGCTAGTAGGCATTGGACTACGGTTCAGAAGGTCCCAGGTTCAAATCCCATGACTGCCAAGTTGTCCCTGTTGGGCCCTTGAGCAAGGCCCTTAACCACTTAACTGCTCGCATGTATAATGGAATACAAATGTAAGTCGCTCTGGATAAGTGCGCCTGCAAAATGCCTAAATGTAATATCACTTAAGTAAAAGTAGAAGTCCACCGCTTACATTTCTAACTGTGCAAAAGTATTTATCTTCAAATTCTCTTAAGTGTCAAAAGTACTAAGGTTCTGTTCGCCACAGTCCCTTGCAAAAGTATTCAAGTATACCCCTTGAACCCCATTTTGTCACATTACAACCACAAATGTAAATGTATGTAAATAGACCTTTCACAGATGTGTAAAGCTGGTGGAGACATACCGTGAAAGACTTACAGCTGTAATTGCAGTGTAAGGTGGTTCTACAAAGTATTGACTCAGGGGGGCTGAATACAAACAAATTGAAAGCCATTTATCATTTTACTTCCGCATCTAAGCATTTGGCAGACGCCCTTATCCAGAACGACTTACATATTTTTTTTTTTATCTCATTACACATCTGAGCAGTTGGGGTTAAGGGCCTTGCTCAAGGGCCCAACAGGGACAACTTGGTGGTCGTGGGACTTGAACCTGGGACCTTCCGAACCGTAGTCCAATGCCTTAACCATTGAGCTACAAGTGCAACTTGTGCTGGTCTATCACATAAAATCCCAATAAAATACATTTACATTTGTGGTTGAAAGGTGACAATCTTCAAGGGGTATGAATACTTTTTGCAAGGCATTGAATCAGTCCATGGAATTAGAAGGTGTGTCCAAACTTTTGACTGGTAGTGTAGTGTAAATGGAACAAAAAAAAACAAAAAAAAAAACATCTACTAATAAAACTACTCAAGTGTAATACAGATACATGAAATATGTAGTTATATGAAGTACCGTAATGAAGTACATTTACTTAGTAACTGTTCCTTCCACATCTGGAAATGAGTTTTTTTGTTAATTAAAGATTCTCACTTGGGCTGAAAAGCTAAAACTGCATCCAGTATCTAAATCCTTACAGCCTCGTCTCAGACACCTTTGTGGATTTGTTATGTCTCATGCAGGTCAAAAGGTCATCACAGACCATAAACATAAACACAAATTATGATGCATGCAGACTTTTACATTCAACATTATTCTTAATGTATGCACAATTTCACAATGCACAAATAGTGTTTTTAATCTAAATTGTAATGTTTTTTTTTTCCGCATGTGAGTGTGAAAACTTAGATATTCCAGCACCGTGTATTACTTTTCAGCTACACTGGCATTGTAGACCAAACGGAAATCTAAAAAGAAGGTTAAGGTTTACTCAAATGTCGCGTTAAAGTATCATCGTGTAAAGTACTACCCGAAAGTCCGTCCTGCACCGGTTGAACCGACGTGGCTCTGGGAAAGATTTTCATCATTTACAACAATCGGGCCTCAATCTTTTTCACCCATCACTTTGTTATAGACAGCTGGGAAATATTCCTAACGCACAACACATCCCTTTCTTCTAAATGAACGAGCTAGCTGGAGCACATACACGAGGCACTTGAGTCAATATCAGGTGTTAGTTGTTAAGACATGACAACAACACGGTGTGTTAAGAGCTTCCACGTGTTAGCGCTTGTTAAAAATATGTGTTGTTGGGGGAAGGTTTTAAGTAGATTGTGGGTTAACAGGATGCATTTTTCTTTAACATGCATTCAATAAAAGTTTAAGCTCTTCCTTAAAAAAAAACAAACAAAAAAAAAGTTTTTCAGCGTGTTTACCTTGGGCGCCGGCTCTGAACGGGGCTGAGGAACGTGTCCGTTGGCTGCTTTAGCTGTAAAACACAATGATGACATTTCATATTACATTCCTTGTTTGGTTGGAAATAATTAAAGAGGTGTGGCTACAAGTTAACATTTTTGAAAACTGTTTGTTTGCCTTGAAAGTGTACCTGTTGTGTTATAAAATAAGGGCGAAATTAAGTAACGTAGACTTCATAAAGCTAATAAAAAACAGAAATTTCAAAATTGGAATAGTAGGCACTGGCAGGTTCAAGCCCCAGCACCACCAAGTTACCTCTGGTGGGTCCTCGAGCAAAGTCCTTAAACCCTACAAGTCGCTTTGTGTAAGGGTGACGTGTAACGTAATGCTTTTCACATGGATATGCAACAACTCTAATTCTCAAAGCTAATCGACTTTTCCACTTGGTGCTACCAAATATTTAATAGAAGGTCACGCATTAAAGTTCACATCTTATGCTTGTTTTTAGGCGAAGCTCACATAACCAGCCTGACGTGACTCCTATCTGATCCCCCCCTCCCTAATGTGACACAGATCAGAAACATACAGTAACTGTAGTCTTTCAGCCCGGATCTGAGTCACTTACATTGCATCATGTGACCTGAATGATAAAGGTCAGATCAGAATTCATACAAGTTTTTCATTCATGCACATCAGCCATCAGTCAGCACTGGCAGTGTGTAGATTTCATATCCGCACTTAAACAGCTAAACTGATGCATCTGGCTCTCTTGACCTAAAGTGGGGCATCTGGACCTCAACAGATTGCAGCCGACTAACTGCCTGCTGTCCTCCAGAGCAAAAATCCAAGCATATTTTCGCTAAAATTACATCCACTGAATGAGTGGTCATACAACTATGATGTGTTTTTACCCATGTGCATGAATGCAAACTGTCATCACATGCAAATGTGTTCAGAGGCAGCCCTAAAAAAAAAAAATCTGAATTGAACCGTGTGGCTTTTAATGTAAATGTAGACTTATGCAAGTTTGCAAACGGTGTATTTTAATGTCAAAACTAAAACGCAACTCGCATCCTGCTCCATTCCGGCATGCTTGATTTTGTGTTTCACTCCCTTTCCAATCGTGCTGTTTAGGTGTCTGTATGTATGTTTAAACAATCTGCACCAGAACCTCCCTTTGAAGAAGTGCATTTTCAGAACTCAGGAAAAGAAAACATCTATTTAACACTTTTACTGTTTCTGACATTAAATAAGGTGACAGAAATAGGGGTAAGAGATTCTGTAAGAGCTGAAGCACTGAGCTGTGGGAGGGTCTCTCGGTATATGAGGTCACAAATGGGGGAGAATCTGATTTGCTTATTTAAACCATGGCCAGTACAAAAACAAACAAAAACAAACAAACACACACACACAAAAAAAAAAACGGACAAAGGACAAACAGCTAAAAATGATTAAAAATTAGGGGAAATTATGGGCATGAATTTGGTATCTTATGGCCACGCCTAAAAAAAAGAAAAAAAAAAAAACCCCGACCAAGTTTGATTGAGGTTAGAGATAGAGTTTGTGAATCGTTATCTTCTCTGAGTGCAAAAGTTTACATCCCCATTGACCTCCTCACTATAGACGCTTCAACTTCAAACACACTTGTACTCTTAGCGAGAATCAGCAAACTCAGCTTTCACACAAATCAAACCTGAGTTAAAGGATAAAAAAAAAAAAAAAAGAAGTTAAATTGTTACCAGGAGTAAAAATACATCATTTCTGGGAAAGTCTTTGTGGGATGAAATTCTACATTTTCTAATATATAATTGTCTCTTATGTCTGTTAGTTGCGATAATGAAGAAACCTTAAAATCTTGTCTACATTAAAGGTCTTGATAGATGAATTTTTATCAGGGATAGGGGTGCTAACTTTTATTCGTATTGAGCTTGTTTACCTTTCGGTGTTGGAGACGGTGTAGACGCAGTGGAGGTTGTGGGGCTCGGCTGGAGACTCCGGTTCGTCCAAACTGAGGACAGCGATGAGCCTTTTCTCATGGCGGTCTTATAGTTTTCATATAATGCCTTACCGTACTGGAAGACACACACATTTCATATTTCATTTATTTGATTATAAGTGAACCTTACATTATTTTACTTTTAAACTCTCAATCCTGATCTGCGCCTATAAAACCCTCATACATTGCAGTGCGTTCGATTGTGTTTCAGCCTTGATACAATTAAAATAAAAACAACAATCAATGAAAAATTTGATTAAAAAAAAAAAAAAACATTTCCGGCTTCAGAATGAATATGAAAATATTTATCATAGCCTCAATATAGAGCCACAACGTCATATACAGTGCAGTACGTGTTACATTTAAAGAGGAACTAAGGAACTATGTTGTTCACTCGCAGCTTTTGAAGCTTTAAGGGCAGACTTCCACAAAACTGTCATACTCAATATATCCTAAAAATATACAATGCATTATGGGTATTATTAACCTCCTACAGTGCACTGGTTAAATGCTAAAACTCAAATTCATGCCACTTGTTTCCTTGACCGTGTGTCCTTCAGTCTGTCGCCCATAAATAAATAAAAACATCTTTTTTTAATGATCTTAGAGAGAAGAGAGGAGTGACTACAGCCTGTTCAGGTGCTTCAAATGTGGAATTTTTTTTTCTCTTTTTTTTAGATTAGTATGTGACAGACTGTAAGGGTCAACAAACAAACAAACAAAAAAAGGTTAAATCCGATTGAGATCCTTAAACAGGCTGTTCATCCTCAAAAACCCTCCAATGTGCAAAGAAGAGCGGGCCAAAATTCCTCCAGAGTGACGTGACTCATTGGCAGTTATCGACTGCAAACTCTTGATTGCAGTTGTTGGCGCCAAGTGTGGCACAACCAGTTATTAGATTTAAGGGTAATTACTTTTTCACATAGGGCCAGGTAGGTTTGGACAGAATTTTTTCATCCTCAATAATATTGCTTTGTGTATCTTTGTGTTTATGCGTTTTGTTTTTCTAAATAAAAATTTTTTCAAACTTTTCTAAATCTTATTGCCATTTTATTGTCATTTATTTTAATGCCGTGAAGCACTTTGGTTCAACTTAGGTTGCTGTAAGGTGCTATATAAATAATTGTTGATTGATTGATTAATTGATTGTTTAATATTAAAATTTTGTTAAAAATCTGATTAACTTAATATTGACAAATATTAAAAAAAAAATCAGGAAAAAATTTTTCATGGCACTGTATACAGATGACTAAACGTGCCACACGCTATTGAATGATACACTAATGAAAGTCACGTATACGGAGTCTATTTCTAATATGGCTACAGTATATGCACATGTGACAAGTCCTCTCTGTGTGTGTCTCACCTTGGCGATACGGATCCCCGTGACCCAGAGGTGCATGGTCCATTCATCGTCACAGCACAGGTACTTGATGTACTGAGACTCCTTCTGGATCTGAGGATGCTGGAGACACATCACACACTCTTTATTTGTGTATTTAACTTTGCATAATAATAAACGATCAAAGCTGGGCTTTGAACTAAACCTGACTTTGCTAAATCTCCGGTAATTTTCATGCTTGGTGAAAATAACGACACATTATGCACTGAATGTGCTGATTTGCACAACTGGGTGTGCACAAATGGTGCAGTTTGCTGATATCAGCTGTGGTCAGGAGCGGTTCCTCTCCGCTGCGTTAACCGTAAAGCTGATAAAGCTACAGTGTGCTGATGTTTCATCTTATTAGTACTTATTCTGCAAGTTAAATCCAATCAATTTAATTTGGATTTTTACATTAACGTCTTAATACTTACTGTAGATGGGAGGAAAAAAAAGAACATAGTTTGCAAGATTATTTGCTATTAAATAACATTAAAATGCATAGAGTGCATAAGTTTTGACTCGTTTTTCTGAGAACGCCACATATATTAATTATTATTAAAATTTGTACAGTTGAATGGAGTGTTTAAATGCGTGTGCATTTAAAGCGTCACATATTTTCATATCAGTGAAAATTACAAATACAAATATACTAGCTTTTGGAAACTTATCCATCATAATACTGTAAGTATCAGTGAGATCTTGGAAGAAATCATGAAAAGTTCTAGAAAGTTATCAATCTGGGTTAATAAAATATAAACTTTCTACAATGTTCTACAAATGTTCTACAAAACACCATTATGTAAAAACAAGAAATAAAGGAATATGATCCTCTGACTGAACCCAGACTGTTCATACATCAAATATCAGTGATGTTAAATTTAACACACACACACACACACACACACACACACACACACACACACACACACACACACACACACACACACACACACACTCTATCTCCGTTTTCACCTCCAGGGCTGGTCATTTTCTTAATCACAGCTTGTTAAGGTTCCTAGTGTGAAGGAGACACACACACACACATTGAAGTAATCATGAATCATGTAGGAAAGTTGTGATTAGTCGCCGGGGCTGAGTGAGCTGTAATAGCTAGAGAGGGAACAGATTGCATGCTATATAATCTGTCTGTTCCACCTACTGCCAGATGGGTGGGTGTGCTGTAAAAACGTGGCCCTTTACTACACATGCAGTATAATGTTAGAGAGCACTTTTATTAAAGAAAAAGTTAAAGCTAAATAAAATTAAACAATTTCCTGCTGACGGAGTGTGTGTTAATCAGTCACCATGTCTCTGGTCTTTAACTTTATTTTAATGCATTAATAATTTTTTTTACTAGTGCTACGAGAATTCTGAACTATGTGCCCAGTATATTTAAGCGATATGACATGAGAGGGTGAGCGGTGTGGTGCTGAATTGCATGGCTGTAATGCGGTCATTTATTACCAACAGATTAGGAGTTGTTTGATGACAACTGACAGTTAGTGTAATAAACAGGAGTGAAAGTCATTCTTTCAGATGGATACAATGTAGCTGCTGTAAACGGCGATGAAGATAAACCATGGAGGTGGCGGACAGTCCTGAGAAACTTACAAGATTGACCTCATATTTCCATTTACTCCTCTGTAGAATATCAGCTACCTGGGTTCCGGGTTTAATAAAGCTAAAAAAGTTAATTAATTCAATAGTTAGTAAACTAGTAACCAGGGTAAGGCTCTATCTAATAATGGAAACTTCAAAGCAATTTTGTATGTAACTCTGGATAAGAGCATCTACCAAATGAATAAATGTAAATGTAAATGTAAAATCAATGAAACCTTGGATTATGCGCAAAAACACTCGTACACCAAATCAAATCTTCCCATAAGAAATAATTCGTTCCACAGCCCAAAAAAATATATACATAAAAATAATTATTACAAAATATAAAGTAAAAATAAAACAAATTAACCTGCACTTTTCCTTTTAAAAAAGTAAAAATAAATCCCAACAGATGAGTGTTTCCGTTTGTGCGCACAGGTGCCGTGTATTTGTGTGTGTATGTGTGTGTGTTTGTGTGTGTGTGTGTGTGTGTGTGGAATTAACCCCTTCCCTTGCCTCGTCTTACACAGTAAAACTCTTCCTCCCTCCCCCCACCTCGCTTTTTAAGTTTCACAACAAACACACGCACAACGGAAACACTGTTTAAACGGAAAAAAGAAACGTCTCTAATAACACTCGCGTGAGCGCGGACTAACGGAATCACTGCTGTAAAGTAAAAAACAAAACAAAAAAACAATCAACCAGAACCTTACCTTTGAAAAGAATCGCGACAGAGCAGAGTTTCTGTGTAGAGCAGAGTGTGTGTGTCTGTGTGAAGCCGGGGAGGGGGGGTGTGTAAAGGCGAGAGAGAGTGTGTGTGTGTGTTTGTCGGTGTGTGTGTGTGTCAGTGTCAAAAAACTCGCCACTCGTAAACCAAGACATGCTCGTTTTTCAAGTCAAAATTTATTAAAAATCTTTGCTCGTCTTGCGGAACACTCGTAAACCGAGTTACTCGCAATCCGAGGTTCCACTGTATCAAATACCATTAAATGCAAAGCTATTGCACACAAAATCCCTTGTTCCACACACCAAGTAGTGCCCTTGATCAGGAGTTAGAAAGGGATTTAGGGTTCAGCCTTGTGTTAGAAGCTAGTTAGCTTTGTAGCTCTTTTACAACACCTACCTACATCCATCAGTTGCTCAGGTCTAGACTCAGCATCGTTATGTGGCAAAAAAAAAAAAAAATGAAGTCAGCTGACGACCTGAATGTACTGAATCACCAGTACATCACATCTATGGGGTTTTTCTTTCCTGGTGGTACGGGGCATATTCCAGTGGTTCTGGGAGCATGAGGAATCATTTTTACACATGAACTGGACACCACATTGTGTGTGTCATCGATGATAAAAGAGTCTAAATGATATTCTGGAGTGTGTGGCTTTTTTTTTTTTTTGCCCAGGCAGTGTATAATCCACAATAATTCCTGGCTTTTGTAAACAGAAAAATCTCCAGTTTTGATTGAACGCTTTCAGAGTTTATCTGAGTCCAACACTGAGGAATTTGCTGTGAAGGGGTGGAGCTCATAATCGCTTAACATAAAAGAATGAACTGTTGCACAACTTTATACTGCATGCAGGTTAGCCAAATGATAGGTACTAGACAGGCTTGTGAGAGTCTAGGCAGTATGGTATCATCCTATAATAATCCTGGATTAGGTTTAGGCTGCAGGGACGCTGAGGCGGGAGAAGAATGGGGTGTGGCTTGAAATACACAGCGTGTTGCACCATCACGATGGTGCAAATACTAGAGGCTGGATACATGTCAGCTGTACCTTCTAGTCAATAGCAATAGGATTTAGTCCTTAAAATAGACAACAAATATAACATGGTCTGGAATGGTGCAAAAAAACTAAACAGAACCGAAAGAAGCCTAACATGGTGTATTGTACTTTATTTATTTATTTTGTAACTCTGATAAACAACACCCTGTTTCATTTTCATGCCTTAATCCTCTTTTCATGTTTTGCAAGCAGCCTGATCTGAGCTGAATCTGAATCAGAGACGGATGTTTTGTTGCTCTGCTCTGGAGCGAGACAGCAGGCTGCTAAGGTGTGTAAGGAATACAAATCAGGTGAGAATTTGGAAATACAACACAATTTACTTTGTTGATCCTAAAGCTGCAGACACCACATTTTCCGACAGACATTTAAATCCTCCAACTCGATAGCCATCGATGATACATTGGACCCGTCGCTGATTCCTGATGCTATCATTAATCTACCTTAAGCCTGACTCGAGGCTCCTCTGTTTGCTCTAGTTACTCTTTCCCCTTTGCTATAACACTCCAACAGCGAAGCCTACAGCGGTGCTTTATTTTTTTGATACTTAGTCACCAGCTTGCGGCACAAATAAGAGCTAATAACAGTGCTTCAATCCGATGATAGTCTGGTTTTATAGATCAATCTTTTCCCCTAGAGCAGATGGCTTCCACATCAGATGTAACCCCCCCCCCCACCCGCCCCCCCTTCCCAGGATCCACAATTTCCAATCCGGACCTCTTCTGATACCAAAAACAGGCTTCATGCGTGACCAAATGCACTGAACTCTGGACTCAAACCTCCTTGAGTCTCTAAAAAAGCCAGCAGGCGTGCAAGTGGGCTAACTGGCATCTACAAGAAGTCCTGCCTCTCTGCTCCTTCTGCTGATAAGCACTTTCAAGACCAATACATAGATGACTTTCAGATCCTCAAAAGGCTCGCATTGAGTTAACTCAGCACATCAGGTTTTCCACTGCGGCTCAGCACAGACTAAATAAAGCCATCAAACTGCTGCAGCAAACAAATATCAAGATCAACGCACACAGACGACACGAAAAACACAAAAACAATTACTCCTGTGAAGTTCTCTGTGTCGGACCAGCGTACTCATAAGAACTGTTTTTACTGTCCCTTACGTACCTCCTCAACCAAACACCTATCAACTAGATGTGTAGGGATCTACAGGACTTGTAGACCCGCTGCTAGAAAGTTTAAAGCACGCAGTTGTTCTGAATGTCTTTTGCATCCTGTAGAGTTAGAATTTCCCTTCACTTCACCTGTTCCAGCATGACGATACCCCTGTGAGATCCATGAAGCCAGCTCCATGAAGTCATGCTGTGTTAAATCTGAAGTGGAAGTGGAACTTGAGTGTCCTGCCTGACCTCAGTGTTACTGAACACCTTTGGAATGAACTGGACCTGGAGCCTCTTCAACATCCCAACATCAGAACTGTTGTGAGCTCTGAGGCTCACTAATGGTCCTGTAGCTCAATGAGCACAAAAAAAAAAGCATTCCCAGAAGAGTGGGGTTTATATTAGGGAATAAATCTGGCAAAGACTGTTCTTCAATATGGGTGGGGTAGTTAGGGGCGCGCATACTTTTGGCCACGTAGTTGTCACGTTGCCGCGCTTGTTTGCACATTTGCAAGTGACTTTATGTTGTCTTGTTTGTATAGAAATTAGATTGTTTTTCTGTTTACTTAATAACGTCAATGTGTCTCATCTCAGCTAGTCAGATAAGTTAGCTAGCTAGTTTTTGTTTATTTACATAATTAATTGATGTTGTATGTAGCACCTTGGTCCTGGAGGAATTTTGTTTCGTTTCACTGTGTACTGAACTGTATATGGTTGGAATGACAATAAAAGCCACTACTTGAACTTGACATGTAGTGTTTGACATGTGGCGTCCATACAACGGATACGAATCATGCGTATAATAAAATGCTGGTTGTTATTAATTTATGCAAACAATCTTCTTTTTTTTTTTTGATAATATGAATTTTTTTTTCACATATTTTACATGTGGTAAAACTTGTAAAAAGAACATTTGTGAGTCTGTGTGTTTGTGTGTGTGTGTGTGTGTGTGTGTGTTTGCACTTTTATCTTTGTGTTTGCATCAGTCAGATTGATGGATGCTCACTTTTCTTCCTCTTTCATGTATTTTCACTTCTTTTCCTCTTTTGCCCTAATGTTTCCTCCATTTTTCTTAAAATGAAAGAAGTAGCTTAAAATTTATGCAAAAAAACCGTTGTATTCATGAAACAAACATAGTACAAAATGAGGAAGTGAACAATACACACAGTCCCGCTTGACCTTCAACCCAAACTCACTACGGTATACACAGCGCGTAAGGTTTCACTAAAGATAAGCATTTCACTGCATATCGTACTGTGTATGACTGTGTATGTGACAAATAAAATCTGAATTTGAAGATGTAATATTACTGTAAATAAATACCACTTAAAATATCACCCCTGTAAACGAGTAGTCCACGCTGTACATGTTGTGAATGATCTCTTGTTTTGAATAAATAATAAAGTATTTGTTAAAAATGAACTATTGACAAAAATGATGGTAGAAAACACTTGGTATGGTGCCGGTATAGGAAAATAGTCAAAAGTGATATTATAGTTATATTAAATTTGCTGTACTAGCAATATAAAGTTGATTATTTTTCTACAACAGCATGTAAAAGTGTTTTACTATCCAGCGTAAACTCTTCTGCCCTGAAGACTGAAAGTAGGGAAAAAAAATACAGCTTTAACTCTGACTCTGTTACAAAATGCCAACACTAGATGCCCCTTCCATTCATTGTGTGTGTGTGTGTGTGTGTGTGTGTGTGTGTATACGCATGTGTGTGTGTGTGTGTGTGTATACGCATGTGTGTGTGTGTGTGTGTGTATACGCATGTGTGTGTGTGTGTGTGTGTGTGTGTGTATACGCATTTGTGTGTGTGTGGTGTGTGTGTGTAATACGCATGTGTGTGTGTGTGTGTGTGTGTGTATACGCATGTGTGTGTGTTGTAACGCATGTGTGTGTGTGTATTGTGTGTGTGTATACGCATGTGTGTGGTGTGTGTGTGTGTGTGTATAGCATGTGTGTGTGTGTGTGTGTGTGTGTGCTGTGTGTGTATACGCATCGTGTGTGTGTGTGTGTGTGGTGTGTGTGTGTGATACGCATGTGTGTGTGTGTGTGTGTTGTGTGTGTGTATACGTGTGTGTGTGTGTGGGTGTGTGTGTTGTGTGTGTGTGTATGTGTGTGTGTGTGTGGTGTTACGCATGTGTGTGTGTGTGGTGTGACGCATGTGTGGGTGTGTATAACATGTGTGTGGTGTGTGTGGTTGTATATAGCATGGTGTGTGTGTGTGTGTGTGTGTTGTGTATACGCATTGTGTGTGTTGTTGTGTGTATACGCATGTGTGTGTGTGTGTGTGTGTATACACATGTGTGTGTGTGTGTGTGTGTGTGTGTATACGCATGTGTGTGTGTGTGTGTATACCATGTGTGTGTGTATGTGTGTGTTGTGTGGTATACGCATGTGGTGTGTGTGTGTGTGTGTGTGTGGTGTGTATACGCATGTGTGTGTTGTGTGTGTGTGTGTGTATAGCATGTGTGTGTGTGTGTGTGTGTGTGTGTGTGTGTATACATGTGTGTGCACTGTGTGTGTGTGTGTGTGTGTGTGTGTGTGTGTGTGTGTTATATATACGCATGTGTGTGGTGTGTGTGTATGTGTGGTGTGTGCGTGTGTGTATAAGCATGTGTGTTGTATACGCATGTGTGTGTGTGTGTGTGTGTGTGTGTGTGTGTGTGTGTGTGTGTATACGCATGTGTGTGTGTGTGTGTGTGTGTGTGTGTGTGTGTGTGTGTGTGTGTGTGTGTGTTTTGTGTTCAGTGAACTCACCTTGAGGATGAAGCAGTGGTCAGTTGGGGCTTTATATCTGCCTTTGTACTCGTTGCAGTAGTACACGTTCATATTATCGAACTGCACAAGACACACCATGTCCTTAGATGCCTACCAGATGGAGAGAGAGAGAGAGAGAGAGAGAGAGAGAGAATGAGTAAGAAAAATATTATTTAAAACACTGATTAAAATGTGGATTCAATTAAAACCACAGTTTAACATCTTTTACTGGTTGCAAGGAAAATTCCAAGTTCAGTGGAAACACCAGCGTGCAGTGATGGCGGCTCAAATCGTTGAGTCTCTGAAATTATTGATCAGAAGCCCAAGCACTGCCAAGCTTCCACTGTCGGGCCCTCGAGAGAGGCCCTTATCCCTGTCTGCCCAGGGGTACCGTATCAGTTATATCACGGCTGACCCTGTGCTCTGACCGCAGCTTCCCTACCTGAGATACATGAACAGTTGTAATGATTGTTTTTCTTATTATTCATACACATAATTCTCTGATAGTTTTCTTTTTATCCCTTAAAGATGAATAAGGTCTCTTGACGTCCAAAAGCACACTTTCCCCCCCTTTTCACATAATACGCAGATATTTATTTGAAGGGTTTGACTGCAAAACGCTATAAACACCATATTTTCAACCATTCTCACTTTCCTCAGGCGGACACGATTGATTGTCACAAAACTTCTCATTTGAAAAGCACTCCATGTGGACTTTTTAAAAGCTTTGGACTTAGACATTTCTTTCGAAATGAAACGGAATGAACACATTTCGTTGCAAAACACGACACACCCATAAAGAGCCAACGGCAACACTTCTTTCTGTCAGGTGAAACACCAAGCTGGACAAGCTAGCGGCTTGGAGAATGCTGAAGCTATGAAAAGGAAAACTTCAACCCGGTTATTGCCATTACTGTTTCCCTAGCAGTTATGAATGACTACGATAATTAATGAAGTGAACCTGAAACTGGTAGAGAAGGATGATGCTGTAATTAATAGTTTTGATATTGTTTTCAATGTTTCTCATTGATCTTCCAACAACCGTGAAATAGAATTTTGTGCAACAAAACTCAACACTCTTTTCATAGTTCCACTTTGCTGCCTGTGACTCACTAGGAAACACAACCAGAGTTTGAGTTTGCTCTGTAGACTGTATATTTACTTGACCACAAATACAACGACAGGCTGATTTATCTACCGTGAATAAAC
>QNUK01000392.1:205000-227500 GCA_013621035.1 Clarias magur | reverse complement strand
AAACATACATACATAACAAACATACATAACATATATAAACATACATAACAAACATACATACATAAACATACATAAACATACATACATAACAAACATACGTAAACATACATAACATATATAAACATACATAACAAACATACATACATAAATATAAATAACATATATGAACAAATATAACAAACATACATACATAAACATACATACATAAACATACATAACATACATACATACATAACATATATAAACATACATAACAAACATACATACATAAACATACATAACAAACATACATACATAAACATACATAACATACATACATACATAACATATATAAACATACATAACAAACATACATACATAAACATAAATAACAAATATGTTATAATATATAAATAAAACATGTGATTGTTTGTATCAATGCTGCTTCTTTTCCTATGTGACCTATTTTTTTTTTTTTTTTTGCTTAGTCATGTTTATGTATTTGGTTAAAATAAACTGAAATTAATTATTCATTATATTGCCTAGGATGTGCTGCAAAAAGTAAGTAAAAAACAGTAAAACTAAAAATCCTATGGTTTTAAGAGCTCCGCGGAAAAACACACTTCAGAACGAGGACTTCTTGGAAAATAATCAACTTCAGGGTGGAAACAGTAACTCTGCATCCTTACACTGCTTATTATTTAACAGCACCACACTGTGTTTTATTCCCTTTATAGGGGTAATGTAAAGCATCTAAAGCAAATCCGAAACTCACGTACCTCCAGGAGGAGCTCTTTATCTTTATCTTTCATGTCTTTCAGGGACTTCTTGTCCTTCTTCCACAAATAGAAGTTCTGAAAAGAAGACAAAAGTTCTCATGTAAATATTAACAACATGCACTATGAGTGTGTTATACGGTGTAACCGGGAGTGTTATCGCAGAAGTCGGTGCCGCTTACCGACTTCTGTTTCTTATCAGCGGTTTGGATGAAAAAACGAGGCCTCCTTTTGCTTTTTCCTTCCACTTTGGAACAGTTAATGATGGAAGACTATGAAGCTCTGTTATGATAATAGACTGAGTATAATGACCACATCTGCTGCCTCCTCGGTCAGACATATGGGCCGCAGCTTATATCTGAGAGACTCATAAATATAAGAAATGCACCGCACTGGCAGAGAGTAATTGAACAATAAGTGGAGAAAAACGGACAAGATGCCAAGAAGAATTAATCTTTCTTTGCTCCAGGGCTCGAGTCTCACCTTATAGTGGTCCTGATGATGATGATGATGATGATTATGATGATGGTGATGATGTGAGACAAATAAGCATCGTATCGACTGAAGGAATGACAGCGAAGGGAGACTGAAAACGTGGCGTGGGAAATGTCTCAGATCCAAGGTCTGCTATACAGATGACTTCATTCCATAAAGCCAAAAACGTTCTCGCAGAACTGGGCAGACTAGTGTACGTGATTCTCCATCAGAGTGAAGTCTTGGAGAAAGTTCGGCGCTTTTTTGAAACACGCTCAATATTTTGGTGCCAAAAGCATGACTAAATAGTAACTGTCCTTTGTTCTCAGAATATATTAGGAAAAGTAATAAGACTTTCATGCATGAAACTAGCTGAAAGCCTGAGGACCAGTCGATGATTTTTTCTGTCACTTTACAAAGGCAAGGGATCAAATACGTGAATGTGACATGTTTATTAACTAGGACTGTCTGAATTTACTAGCTAAATGAATAAACTATGACATTTGTTAGCCTAACCTTTGGCTCGGATTACTGCTGCAATTCTTCTTTGAGTCTTTATGTCTTCGTTTACATGAGGTTGATAAGTTAAGTAAGAACTCACCAAGCTGAAAGCTCATAGTTCATGACAAACTATCAAATCCAGGAGTACTTGCCTGTGGGTTCTTGAAAACTTCATATTTGTCTTTTCGTTCTTGGAATATGACTTTGTTCTCGCTGTCTCGCACCCACGCAGATAGAGGTTCCACCAGGTTCTCGTGGTCCTCAAAGCCACGCTCTGTGGAGGAGACACCGGGGTCACATCAGTTCATTTATTTCTGCATATACGGTGGGACATGGTGTGTCCTTCCATAACAGCTAACAGACAGCTTGCAAAAAAACTACATACAGTATCAATGATAAAAAAAAGATTAAAGTTGCACACTGCAAGGCAAAAATAAAGGTCACCATTTCAGTAGGGCTAAATTATTGTTCTGCATCAAGCAAGGAAAACAATTAAGATTTGAAATGACTGGAATTGGATTAAGAACTCTGCAACACATTATTAAAACCTGTAAGGACTTCTAAGATCTTCTTAAGATCTTCAGGTTCGTGGAAGAAATGTGCTCAGAAAAAAAAAAGAAAAAAGTCATGAATAGACAACACTTAAATGCTTAGCAAAAATGCATGCTTAAACCTGACAGTAGAAACCAGAGATATGATTAACTGTTAAAGTAAGAGCATGTCCACATGCACAGTGTGATGAGAACTGGCCATAAGAAAACCACTTGTTAGTGAGACTCATGAGAAGAAAAAAAAAAAAAAACACTTACATTTGCTACATACAACCTCGGATTGTGAGGAACCCGGATTGCAAGCATTCCGTGAGGTGAGCAAAATAATAATAAAAAACATTTGCCTTGTTAAACGAGCGAGTCTTGATTTGATTTGTACCAAGAATCATGTGGCAGGCATGCGCTTCTTGTTTTGACACACACACAGAGCGCATGTGTGTACAAACACTAATGAATTTTTTTTTTGTTGTATTTTTTGAAAGGTACAGAACCGATTAATTAGTTTTATTTTTACTTTATATTATGTATTATTTTTAGATATTTATTTTTTGGGGTTGTGGAACAAATAATCAGAGTTTTCATAATTTTTTATGGGGACATTTGCTTTGATATACAAGTATTTTTTTTATATACAAGCACGTTTCTGGAACAAATTTTGCTTGCAATCCAAGGTTCCACTGTATTACAAAGATTGGACTTTGGAGCGATGGAAAAAGGTCACGTGACCTAATGATTCCAGACTGAGCCTATTCCAGAGCGATGGGCGTGTCAGGGTAAAAAGGGAAGCACATGAAGCGATCATGCATAGTGTCCACTGTACGAGCCTCTGGAGACAGTGTTACGATCTGGGGTTGCTTCAGTTGCTCAGGTCGAGACTCAGCAACGTTATGTGGCAATAAAATGAAGTCACATGACCACCTGAATGTACTGAATCACCAGCACATCACATCTATGGAGCTTTTTTTCCCCTGATGGAACGAGCCATATACCAGGATGACTGTGAAAGAGGAATTATTTTCACACATGAACCGACCGCGTGTTAAAGCGGCTACAACATATCAGCTTCTGGATGAAAAAACTCACACGCTGATAAAAAGGATTTACTGGAGCTGGTGTGCTGGTGGTCTCAGACTGTTTACTGGTGTTAAATAGAGGTTGTGGGTTTGAACAGGAAAACCGTTTTAACTGAACACAGGGAGGCGTTTTCAGGGCATGGGTGTGTGTGTGTGTGTGTGTGTGTGTGTGTGTGTGTGTGTGTGTGTGTGTGTGTGTGTGTGTATGGTGCACACATGCAAACAAACAGTTTCATGACATGAGGAAAGAACATCACTGAGTTATGGGGACCCAGCTACTTCCTCAGACTTCATCATCTGGGAAAGAAAAACGAGTTAAACTGCTATTCTTATATTTTTACCCATCCGATCATCTGGTCGCAATTTAAAAAGCATATGTCTTTCCCTTTCATGCTTGCCTTTTAAAACCAGACGTCCATCTTTCAGTATAGGATATGACAAGATTTCTTTGCTTGATGTAGCTAAAAACTCACATATCTCATCACTTATAGCAGAAAGCGACCTTGCCATCACAAAATGTAACAGTAATCACAGATTGTAGGATAATTAATTAAATCTGACATTACCAAGTCAAGTCAAGTCAAGTCAAGTAGGCTTTTATTGTCATTCCAACCATATACAGTTAGTACACAGTGAAACGAAACAACGTTCCTCCGGGACCAGGGTGCTACATACATGCAACAACATAAATTTACAACATACATTTTACATTTTTTAAGTTACTCTAAAAGAAGAACTATCAATATCTATACAAAAATAGACAATAGACAAAGTGCACGTGCAAATGTGCAAACAAAGAGGTACAAGAGGTACAAAGAGGTACCTGCATCAATCAACTGATTGTCCTTTAAAGTCAAACGTACACAACTTGTCATTGTGTGTGTGTGTGTGTGTGTGTGTGTGTGTCTACTGTACAGTATGTCTCACCTGTCTGTAGCTCTGGGTTGGTCTCGCACACGCACCAGTCCACGTTGCCATCACAGTGGGTTTTCTCAAACAGGTTGTCCAGGACGTCCCTCACCGTCTGTCTCTCGTCCACCATCAGGGTCTTGGCGCTGCCGTCCGTCATCTGGACCTTCACGATCAGCTGTCCCACAGACACAGTTCAGTTACAACACTCCAGAAACACATAAACACCAAGACAACAGGTTAGAGACACCATCAGCGGCATCCTGAACATCTCTGAACATATAACTTATATTGTGTAATATTTCGCATCGTATCAATCCATGCATGATGCTATTTATTTAAGGAATAAAACACAGTGTGTTGCGTTGTTTTGGGGAAAATATTCAACAGCATGTTCGGAGTTTACAAACGACTCGAATCTGATTCAGATCTGCTTTTTCCACCACATCTTCACATCCGACGCAGAATCTGGATTCATTTTGTCTTCATTTTGTCTTATTACACAACAATTTATATGCCAATTTTAAGCATTCTTTATTAATGAAAGAAAACCATGTATACGCCTAGATGCCTTAAAGTTATATACAGTGGAATCTCGGATTGGGAGTAACTCGGTTTACGAGTGTTCCGCAAGACGAGCAAAGATTTTACATAAATTTTGACTTGAAAAACAAGCATGTCTTGGTTTACGAGTGCCGAGTTTTTTGACACCGACACGTCGACACACACACACACTCTCTCGCCTTTACACCCCCCCTCCCCGGCTTCACACAGACACAAATTTTTTTCAAAGGTAATGTGCTTATTCACTTGTTTTTTTGTTTGTTTTTTTACTTTACAGCAGTGATTCCGTTAGTCTGTTGCTCCCTCATTTTTTCCCTTTCTTGAATAAAAAAGTAGCTCATCATGATAGAAAGTGGCTTCTAAGCATTAACTGTCCTAAAGCCTTTGTACAATGTCACCTCTGAAACTGTACAATGTCACCTCCTTGCATTAAAGTTAAACTTTTAAAGAAATCTGCTTACATACTGCAAATCTTCACTTTATTACCAATTCCTGTGCAGTAACTACAGAAGCGATGAGTGTATTAATATAAACCTGTGATCAACACCTTTCTAGCAGATCAGAAATTTTACAGAACTTGGGTTAAAATATCACACCATTGTCTTAGAGAAGTGACTGATCTTGACCTCTTCTGCTCTCTGTCTTTCTTTCTCTATCACACACACACACACACACACACACACACACACACACACACACACACACACACACACACACACACACACACACACACACTTTCACAGCTTCTATTCATTCTGACAGATCTCATTCAGCTTCCTCATCACACTTCAAAGATAAACACATTCTGTACAGTACGTATGGACTGGAGACCTCAATCTGCATGCAGTACAGTGTACTGTGTCATCGCCTCGCCTTGATATGATGAATGATGAAAAATTATTTAACAGAAATGTCAGGTCAGGTCAGGGTCACATATTAGACTTGAACACTTTCACCAGAGTGACGGTCACCTCCAAAAAAAAAAAAAAAAAGCTCACAACCCCTTTAAAACCCTGACCCTGCCCGAAAGACATTACAGAGTTTGCATTCACATTAGCAGGTGACTGAAAAGAATTTAAAGCTCCAATGGGTAAAAGATGTCAACTATACAGAAATCTCAATGAAATAAGTCTCTAATTAGTTGACTTACAGGCTTGTGGTAGCTCTTTATTGGCAGATCACCAAAGCAATCTAACTACAGTACATAGACGCACCAGAGGAACCAACATCCCTTGCTACTTCCTTTTTCTGCGTTATTTCTCCTTATAATATGTCTGTATAAGTCTATTCAGAGGTCATGTGCGCCAGGATAAGGTGAACCCATGGTCAAACTGTGTATGTACATGTGAACGAATTGCACTTAGGAATTAAAATAAGGAACTTTCATTCGCTCTCACTCATTCAGTGCCTTGAAAAAGTATTTGCCCCTTCCTTAAATGTATTTATTTGCTTTGCATATTTGAGTCACTTTATTTTCCTTACATGGTGTCGCTTTTTTAGAGCTTGACTTTGCCAGACATGTTTTATTGAAGTGATTTCTTGATTCAACTACTCTGGCAGTAATCAGGCCTGCATGTGGCAAGTTGTTTCATGATTTAGCAATGGGAAATTCGTTTTTTTTATTACATAGGTTTGGACAGGTTTTCCCCCTAAATAACTCACTCACTCACCCACTCATTGTCTATATCACTTAATTCAGCATAGAGGCTCGCGGGGGCCCTGGAGCCTATCCCAGGGATACGGGGGGGTACACAATGGACACAATCCATCACATTGCATACACGCACATACTGTACACACACTCGCACACTCATTCACACAGTACGGGGAATTTGGGAATGTCAATTAGTCTAATCTGCATGTCTTTGGAGGAAACCGGAGTACCCGGAAAAAACCCCACCAAGCACGGGGAGATCATGTAAACTCCACGCACACAGAGGACGGGAAAGTGACGCTCCATGTCTTACACAAACATAATACACAGTTAAAGTTGGCTTATGTTCCGGTGTGAACATGGGGCTAGGAAAGTCGCCTTTTCCTTTTGATTTGCAGCTCCAGAACAAAATGCTGCACTTTTCTCAGGGACGAACCGAACATAAATACAATGGCAGTCTTATATTTTTTTAGCGGAATAAAGGCAAACCAAAATCAAAAGCAAGTAATCAGTGGACCGATCTAACGCAGCACAATGTGCACACAAACACGGCCGATGTGCAGTAGTATATACACAAGCACAAGGCTCAGCGGCAGCACTAGTGAACCGCTGTGAGCGAGACTTCAGAAAGATTTACTGGAAGTCTGGGTTATTTATGGGGGGAATGCTGATTAGGAACAGGTGGTGGGGATTGAAGGATGGGAGAAACTGGAATGAGGATTTGTAGTTGGTTTTGACTGAGGATTCTGGGAAATAGAGTTTATGTCGGGGCATGGAGTAGAGAGGTAATGTAGAGAAATGAATGTATGAATGTACCCTTGAAATTTCCCATATTTTGCCACGTTGCCATGGATTTTATTGGGATTTTATAACATATACTGCCAAGTTTGGAAGAAAAATGTAAATGGTTTCAATGTGTATTTATTAACTTTTTTTTTTTCTTTACAAATAAAACGCGTGCATTTGTATTCAGCCCCCTTTACTCTGATACCCCGAACTAAAATCCAGTGAAAACGACCACCTTCAGGAGTCACCTAACTAGTAAATAAGAGTTCAGCTGTGTGTAATTTAATCTCGGTATAAATACAGCTGTTCTGCGAGGCCCTCTGAGGTTTGTTAGAGAACATTAGTGAACAAACAGCATCAATAAGCCCAAGGAACACACCAGACAGATAAAGTTGTGAAGACGTTTGCGCAGGGTTAGGTTATTAAAAAATATATATATCCCAAGCTCTGAACATCAAAATGAATCCAATTCATGCCACACTTTTTAGATTTTTATTTGTAATTTATCATTTTCCTTCCACTTCACAATTACGTGAAACTTTGTGCTGGTCTGTTACAAAAAAAAAAAACCTACATAAATCTTACATAAAATACTTCTGTGGTTGTATGTGGCACAATGTGGAGACGTTCATGGGGTATATAGTACATACTTTTGCAAGGCACTGTTTGCATAGATGTGCGTATGTACAGTATGTATGTCTATTAGGTGTAATGTGTCTAATGGAGCGTAGAATTAACTTTATCATTAACAGTAACTTTAGGTGAAGAAGTACACAAAGTCTATACTATAAAATTAAGTAAAATAACAAGTGTTTGTCTAAAAAAGTACTGCACTACAAGGATGTGTACTCAAACAGAATTATTCATTTAAGAGCATGTCCTCTTAAACGTATTCCAAGTACAAATGTACCACAACCCCACAAATAGACTGATAGATATCCAGAACAATCTGAATAACACACTGTTTATCAGTAACTCAAAGTATTTTAAACGCAACGGAAGTCGATACTGTTGATAACGCGAATGAGGAAATCTAGTAGAGATTGATAGCGAATGAAAAATGAAACACATGGCACATAGAAATTTTTGGTCACTTTCATTACTTTAGCTCGTTGCTATTACAGTATTTCTACCCTGTATAATGCGAGTAGTCTGTGTAATTAACCATGCACATACTGCAAGCATACAGAACACATAAGGGTTAAAGGATATATAGTATTATTATTCTTATAGTATTATTATAGTATTATTATAATTATAGAATTATAATTATAAGCTTATTATGAGTAGTGACATTGATATTGGCTTGAAACAACAACCATATACATAATAGTTCACTTTTTTTTTTTTTTTGCTCAGTGTGTTAAAGCTCTTCACGGTCAGGGTTCTTCACAAGCTCAGTGGTTCAGGCATTGGACTATGGTTCGAGGAGTCCCATGTTCAAATCCTACAACTACCAAGTTGTCCCTGTTGGGCCCTTGAGCAAGGGCCTAATAATAATAATAATAATAATAATAATAATAATAATAATAATAATAAGTGTGCCCATTTAAAAGGCTTGAGCCTGCAAAGGGATCAGACGCTTTGAACCATTAAACACTTTGGTGCAAAAACCAATCCCAAATAGTTTCATACTTTTTTTTAGAAAGTACAGTAATGAATGAGTAGATGTAATTTATTACTTGCCACATGTGATTATACTGTATATCTACATTCTTGATGAATACATTTATAAAAGCTGTTTTAGAACGCATGGTCTGCAGATGACTAGCGCTTTTTTTTTTTTTTTTGTTGTATGGGTGTGTGTGTGTGTGTGTTTGCAATATGGGTGGAGTCCATGCAACTGCATTAATTCCGCACACGCAGGGTGATTCCGTGCAGCTTTAAAACCACTACACATCTCATGGCTTTTTTTTCCCCCATCATGCAAGCAATTAAGTGAAATTACTTTTTTTTTTTGGTGAATGGTAAAGCCAAAAAGAAGGACGTTTTGAAGGGCGCGTGCCATTATAATCACCCCAGCGGTAATGAACTACAGGTCCGCATCACTTTAGTATGCGCAATATGGTACAGTATGTGAAACGGGATATTTTGCAATATGTGCATGGCTGCTGTGCAAATACTATAATGTAGAGTTAAAAAAGCTTTGAGAAATAATCTAGTGTAACCTTTTGAACTTCTTTTATTTCCCCCTTTCTCTTGCTATCACTAGCACTGGTTTTGCTGCATTTGGACGCCATGATGAATATTACAGTAACATGCATGAGTGCTTTGAGTACAAGAGACATGAGATACATGTGTTGTGTGTGGAAAGCTGCTACGTTGCTTTGTCGGGTTCTGTTCACTCCATGCCATTCTCCATTGGGATCTTTGACCTGTATTGTAACCTTATTTGGGGACTTTGGGTTTATATACAGTACATATTGTTGATAGTACTGCCCATATATACAGTACTATGTATAGTATAGTATGTATAGTATAGAAGGCTGTCATGAATTATCAAAATGAAACTAAAACTGGCAGAGAAGGAGGCTGATTTATGCTGTAAATAGAATTGTTTGGTGTTGCTTATAATGTTTCTCATGACCTGCAACAAATCTCAGCATTTTTTCTTGATCTAATTTGCTGCCACTACTACTGCCACTGTCACTACTGGCAAAATCTATTATGATAAAACTGTATGAGACGGATTTATAGCTTTTTGAAAACAAAAACAAAAACAACAACAACAACAACAACAACAACAACATAAAATTCGCACTTATATAAACCCATACAATTTTGGCAAAATATTTTGCTATTGTGCTTTTGAATCTTGCTTGTGACCTAAAGGAAACGTGCGCGCAATATTCTCTATCAGTCTGCAATACTTCTCAAAAACCTTGCAGAAAATGGAGTCGCCACATTTTGCTCTGAAACTTTTCATATACACTAAATATGGTAGGTAGATATGATTTCAATCTCTGAGACCTCAACTACTAACAGTTTTATTTCCCTTTACCAAGTAATGCCGAGTTTTGGCTTTCTATTTGTTTTGTATTTACTGCTGCACTTTTGTGTGTTTATACACTCGGTATTTCCTTGCACCGATGGCCGAAGGTGAATTCGTGTTATTTGACAAAGAAACAGGTCCTGACTTAAACTTGTCACATTGTCTCCTCCCTCCTCTTCTCCTCACATGACTTCATTTACACAATGGGTACATTGACGCACAATCTAGCCTTGTTATTGGTGATCTTTGGGTAAATTTGGAGCTTTGGGTCATCTCCCAAATAACACACAATAAGCAAAATCATCTTATTAAACAGTTATTCTCTCCGTCTTCTCCATACAAATTCAGGATTGTGCTGGAAGTCACGGGGTTTGTTATGTAGATTAGAACGATATGCATCATTGCAAACCCAAAGCTTAGTTTCGTTTAGTTTATCCAAATGCTAATGGTCAGGTGTAAAGATCAGAGATCAGTAGCTTTGTGTTTGAAGGAACATGAAAAGCTAAATTCTTCAAGGTTTAGCGGCCAACGTTTATCTTGAGAAAGGACACCGCTCACACGCACAGCACCTTAGTTATTCTCTCTGAGCAGAAAACATCGTTTGTGCTGCAGCTCTACAGTTGAGAAGAAACATCTGGAGGAAGATAAGAAGCGTGCTGGTGAAAATTTCTCTCCTAATTCTTCATTTGAAATGGGGTTTTTGTTTCAGATCACCTTTCAGGAAAGACCAGCCACAAAATGAAACACCCCAAAAGCACAAGCAGTTGCATCGGTTCGTAGCCAAAGCATGTGTTCCTTTGTTGTTCCCTGTGATATCAGCCTTTCCTTGAGTTTCCAGATCCGCACTCACTTCTGCTCTTATAATGGATGAACACATACAGTATGTCCTCATGTCACCACAGATGTTTATCATCAGGCAGCTTTTAAATCTCCAGCAAACACAGAAGAAAAAGAGTCATGTGCTTGAGAGAAGGTGTGTGTTTGAGCTTGTAGCATCTACTGCATGCGCATCAATAAACTGGTGTCTTCTACACAGTGCTGTTGCAATCTTCTATGCATGTTATTACATCTGCATAAATGTTCAAAGAATCTTTTTGAAGTTTTCTTTGTTTGATTAATCTTTAAACTCCTTTTATCGTTTACTTTGTACAGAATCGACTCGTTTGTCATTCTGGCAGTGCATCCCCTGCAAAAATATTTGATAGAATTTCTATAGAATTTCAATATGGCGCTAAAAAAAAAAAAAAAAAAAAAAGCTTCAAGACACACGTTCTATAGTGTACAGTAGACTTTTACTCAGTTCCACAGGTTTAGTAGTTAAGGTCTTGGATTATTGATCAAAGGGTCACAGTTGTGGACTTTCAATGTGGGATGCATGTTGTATAGAACGTCCACTTATAAACAGTTAAGCTGTTTATATAACTCTATAAATGGTTAATTTATATATATACTCTATAGGACTTCTGCTTCAACAAGAATGTTTTATTGAGGTTTTACAAGTTCTGTAGTACTCCATAGACATGCAGTCAGTCTCTCTATAAATTTGCTTTAAGATGCATGTTCAGTAACATTTTTACTCCGTTTTATAGAACTCTCTAGACCTTCAATCTGACTCTATAAAACTTCTGACAATATGTATTATTGTTTTTTTTTTGTTTTTTGTTTTTTACTAATTCTATATAACTCTACAGACTTGCAATAGGAATTTGTATAACTTTTGCTCTGGGAATCAGTTTCTATAGAATTTTACTCAGTATAAATCTGCAAAAGGTTTGCTATAGAACTTCCGCTTTAAGGTGGATGATCTATAGAAGTGTTTACTAGTTTCATATAAACCTTCAGTGGGAGGCTATAGAACTTCTACTTTATGCTGTCACGAGTCAGCCGGATCAACCGAGCACTTCCAGGCACTGAGGCTCCACTCCTGATCTTTCTCCCCACGCACACACCTGTCATTCTGGCACACCTGAACCTGATCAGCCAATTATCTCTCCAGCTTATAAGCAGACTAAGAGATCCACTCAGTGCCGCAGTATCTCACTCGGGTGCCTCGCGTTTTCTCCGTGTAAAATATCGACTTCCGGGTTAGTGGAGATTCCCGCGCGTCATAGCCCCGCCTCCTCCATCGTCACTATAGGTTTCCCCCACTCTCTGATTCACCAAGCACACACACGCTGCTTCTCTTCTGCTCCCACTGTGCCTGCTCATTCAAGCCTCCATATTTCCAGCAAAAGAATTTCAACATAAGTCAAGCATCATTTCGTCTGCTTTTGGGTTCACCCCAGTTAGTCACCCCGTCCCTGACATATGCATGTTCTGTTGATTGTTTATTAGTTCGTTAAAACTCTAGAAATCTTCAGTAGGACTTTGTAGAACACTCGCTTTTAAGATGCATGTCCTATTTTTTTTTTTACTCCATTCTATGGAACTCAAAAGACAAGCAATAGGACCTGAGATATGTTCAGTAGAATTTTACTCAGTTCTACTGAACTTCAGGAGGGCTCTACATGACAGCTGCTTCAAATTTCAAGGTCTATAGAATTTGAACTCAGTTCTACGGAACACCGTAGTCCTGCATTAAAACTCTATAGAACTTCTGGTTTGAGAGGTACTGTATGTTCAATATTCTTTTTCTTTCCCCCCTAATTCAATAGAAATTATTAGAACTGAAATGGAATTCTAATATTTAATTAAATTTAATTAAATATAATATTGCAATTCTATAGAACAATAAAGATCTTATCTGGAACTTTTTTTTTTTTTTTTTTTGGAAGTTAAGTAGAAAGGAACTTTGAGACCTGTTACCATGACCTCATGTCATTTCCTAACTTTTAAGAGCTGAAGAGAGATTCAAATGTTCTATTCACCTTCTTCACTTTGGCTTCTTTTAGCTTTTCCAGAGCGAGTTTGATTTTGTCGGCTTTCATCTGTTCTTCTATTTCCTCCTAATAAAAAGAAAGAAAAAATCACACACACACACACACACACACACACACACACACACACACACACACACACACACACACACACACACACACAAAAAAAAATAAAAATAAATCTGAGTCATGTCAGAGTGACAGAGGAGTTACTTTATTACTCCCAAAATGACACACAAATGACCCCCAACCTTGTTGAAACAGCAGATGATCCTTTCGACACACAGTACAGTATGACGCAGGTGGTTAGGTGTTTCGAACTCACTATGAATATAACGCTCTTATAATCTCATATCTCTTTCACATCTCATTCATTTCTCACCTTAGAGACACAGTCCTGATTTCTGTCACAATATTAACAGAGGAAAGTTTTTTTTTTTTTTTTTTTTCCGAAATGCATAATAAAATGTATGACAGTGTTTGAATTGCATTTAGCTTTAAATACTGTAGATAAAGAGACTACTAAGTTGTTAAATCCGAATGTTAGCTGTAGGTTCATACTGTATCAGAGAAATTCCAAAACATCCGAAACCTAGAACTCCACATTTTTATAAATATATAAAGCAATTGTAATATTTGCTACCAATTATATATAAATATAAAAAAAAAACATCACAAATATAAGTGTGTTTGCTTATTCAACCAGATTATTGTACATTTTGTATGCTTCTTTTTTTTCGTATAAAAAAAATCTATTTGTTTTTCATTCAAATTGTGTTTTGGCCTTTTGGTGATTTTTATATACTGTATAAATACATTTAATTTATTTTCACTTTTTATTCTTCTACAAATGATTCTCTTACTTGAGATGAAACTTTCAGGGCATGACATGTTGACACATACGCACACATTACATCAGTACATCTGAATTTTTTTGTGTGATTTAGCCGTTAAGGTTAAATAATGTATACTGTATATTTTGTGAACGCCGTGCATAATTTATTGTATCGCTCACGTTGCTCACAATCACATCGAAGAAAACATGCGAATGTCTTAAAGATCAGTGCTGTAAGCTGTGGGCCGTGCGGAGGAGGTGCTGTCTCAAGAAAGCGGGTCTTTGTGTGTCTTTGTGTGTATGACTCAGATTTACCGTAGAAAGCTTAGAGTTTGAAGGAGGAGGAGGTGGTAATGAAGTGTTGCTGGTGAAACCAGAGGTGTTACTGGGCAAACGGGTCAGTTCAGCTTTAGGCTGGGAGGGTGGGAGTGCTGCTGGGGCCGTGGGAGCTGCGGGGGTAAAATGAGCTGTTGGAACGTGTACAGACACCGGCGGTGGAGGTGGCATGGGATCCTTCACAGTCACCCTCTCCGAGGCAAACTTTTCTTCTGTAGCGTTCAGGTCGGCCACCAGATCAGCCATCAGAGCATCCAGGTCATTGTCCTCCAGTTCATTTAGAGACGCTGCGATGTTAGAGAGAAAAACATTTTTAATTAGAATAAAGTCCATCAGAGCAAAAAAAAAAAAAAAAGTACAAACTGTTCATGTGTTTCTGGATGTGAAATCAAGGGCTGTCTAACAGCAAGACTTCTGGATATTGATTACTGACCTATTCAATTTCTCAGCCAAGTCAAATAAGCTTTAAACCTGTGTAACTTGTGTTTAATAACCTGTGTAGTACTTTAGGCCATCTATCTATCTATCTATCTGTCTATCTGTCTGTCTGTCTGTCTGTCTGTCTGTCTGTCTGTCTGTCTGTCTGTCTGTCTGTCTGTCCGTCCGTCCGTCCGTCCGTCCGTCCGTCCGTCCGTCCGTCCGTCCGTCCGTCCATCCATCCATCCATCCATCCATCTATCTATCTATCTATCTATCTATCTATCTATCTATCTCTCTCTCTCTCTCTCTCTCTCTCTCTATCTCTCTATCTATCTATCTATCTATCTATCTATCTCTCTCTCTCTCTATCTATCTATCTATCTATCTATCTATCTATCTATCTATCTATCTATCCGTCTATCTGCCTGTCTATCTATCTATCTATCTATCTATATATCTATCTATCTATCTATCTATCTATCTATCTATCTATCCGTCTATCTGCCTGTCTATCTATCTATCTATCTATCTATCTATCTATCTATCTATCTATCTATCTATCTATCTATCCATCTATCTGTCTGTCTATCTATCTATCTATCTCTCTCTATCTCTCTATCTATCTCTCTATCTCTATCTCTCTCTCTCTCTCTCTCTCTCTCTCTCTCTCTCTATCTCTCTATCTATCTATCTATCTTTTGTCACAGCATCACACAAAAAAACTAGCTGGACAAACTTTAATGAAACTTTGGCAGCACCATACAGTATATTAAATCAACATGTTAAGCAGAAGTGAAGTAATGAGCAATTACTGTATGTATATCAGACGTTTGTATTGCACCTGCATCAAACTCTGGGCGCGTCTTAAATCGACGGTTGGACAAAATTTTATGAAACTTTTTCAGTACTTGGACATCTCCCTGAAGTTTAAAGTGAAATCTAACTGTTGAGTAAAAGCGATTTAATAATCTACTTTCAAATAAACTGCTAATGCGCTACTGTCTCAATGTAAACAAACACCTGCACCATGCACTCACTCACTCACTCATCATCTATACCACTTAATCCTGTATTCAGGGTCACGGGGGGCCTGGAGCCTATCCCAGGAGACATAGGGCACGTGGCAGGGTACACCCTGGACAGGGTGCCAATCCATCGCAGGGCACAGACACACACACATACACTCACTCATTCACACACTACGGGCAATTTGGGAACGCCAATTAGCCTAACCTACATGTCTTCGGACTGTGGGAGGAAACCGGAGTACCCGGAGGAAACCCACCAAGCACGGGGAGAACATGCAAACTCCATGCACACAGAGACGGGAATCGAGCCTGGCCCGAGGATCGAACCCGGACCCAGGCGGACACCTGTACCAATATATATTAATTAGAAAAGATAAACTGAATATCAATATATTAAAGGGGCAGGAGAAAAATGATCAGCCTTCTTTCATGTGGTCGAATTCTGACGCTGCTGCAGCCATCTGTAGTTGGGATTCGAACAAGCAAACCTACAGTTACCTACTGTCAATCATTAGTGATGCCAATCTGTGTGGTCATGTCTGTGAAAGTGGAAGGATAGAGCTTTCTTCTCCCTGTTTTAAGCTGATGGAAAAGATGTGGTTAGCTGTGTCTGTGCTTTTCGGAGGAAGTGTGTGTGGAAGCCTTTACCCTCCCTGCTTGGTAACTATTGTGAAAGAAAGGAGAGCTGTCTCTTTGGTAAGACTTATTATAAATAATAAACAGAAGTCATGTACATTAGAGTTCTGTGGAATCAAGATTAACCCTCCTATTTATATTCACCGTCATATTTCCCCACCATCATTTCCATCACCACAGTCATTTTTTCTCTCTCTGTTAGGACACTCTCTCACCAAAGCGACTGACTACCAACCAGTGAGGGCGGAGACTATCACATGCTTCCTCTGAGAAACCAGCCGACCACATCGTTTTTGAACTGCAGCTCGTGCAATATTATGAGGCGGTGTAACACACTCGGAGGAAAGCATTATCATGCCCTTGCGCTCGTGCGAGCTCACAGATGCCCATGTTTGGCTCGTGTCCCCATGATTGATGTGGTGCAATGATGGACAATTTGCTCTGTGGACTCTTGCGTTCAAATGGGTGCAACATCACAAGTGAACTCACGATAATGGCGGACGGACACTTTATCGCTAAGCTACTTGGGAGCTAACCTAGCATGCTAATCAAACTCAAACTTATTTTTCTTTTCTTTTGGCATGTACAGAGTATCTTGCTGTAGACCTGACATGGTCTGACGATGCAAAGAGAATCCAGGCCAACTATTTAAAATAAGCATAAACACTTATGAAACCCACACCAGGACTGGTTCTTTATTTCCTTCTTTCCTTGCTAACCACCCATGTGGTTTAATGCTAACCTGATTTTCGCTGCCGTCTGCATAGTAGCCAGACATCATTCACGCGTCATTCTGCGTTCACTTTATTATAAATTGCTGCAATTTTACAGCTAATCAACACCATCTTTTCCAAACAAGGTGATAAAACTGACGATCAGGGACTTCCAGAGTAAAGTAAATACAGTACGTGTAAAGGAAAAGCCACATGCTTTAATTCCACCCCCACTTTAGTTACCATTGAGATCTGTAAAGCCGATAGAGATGTTGATTTCCTGGCTGGACTCGGGTGCCGGCTGATACTCTGGAACTTCAGCTGCCAGACTCTGAGGGGAAAAAAAGGCACAAAATAAGGAACAGGTTAGCGCAAAGGACTCTTATATAGAAAACTGTGTTCACACTAATACTATCAGCAAAGGGGACTTTCAGTTCTGTATATCTAAAGGGTAGTTGTAGCGATTTCCCTCATAGATGCAAGCTTGTGAAGTGTTTGATGAAACGTTTTTTTTATAAACTTCCTGGTCTGTAGGAACCTGCAGTGCACTCAGGTGTTAAAAGCCAATACTTTGGTAACGCATAGAGAGGACCGAATGAGGGTTTAATGATCGTCATGCGGTCACACATGAGTGAAGGAGCGACTCCTCTTCCTATTTAAAATCACTTCTGCTTTGCGGTATGCAAGTGTTACATTTAAATAGACAGCACATGTATTTTTATTATTTTTTTTTTTACATTTTTAATGAAGATTAAACTTAGTACAAAGTGAACAGGAAATGTGAAACATGCCAAAGGCTTAAAGAAACCCACATGTCTTATTTGGACTATGAAGGTTGACTCACATTTGGGCAACTCCTTTTGTACAGCATTATCTTCGCTACATTTTTGGAGCTACATTAAAGTAATATAGAGAAGTTTTCTGTTTCTTTTCAGTGAGTCACTTGGCTCATCTCACCGATAACTCACTATTAGGAGTTGGCTCCTACTGGCTCCAAACTAACTAACTCTTTTTTTACTTTTTGCTCCTTTTTGTTGTTGATAAATGATCATAGATTTCTTTGTAATTTATATTCATTTAAATTCCACCTTCAAGCCAAAAACATATGTTTGGTTACAAATAAACCACTTGTCCAGTCTGGTGTAAATCCAGTGTCTGAATGTTCGACTTTGTTAAAATGACCAGACTGCAGATTCAAGGCAATAAAATAACTTTTAGTGCTGCTATTTAAAGGTTAGTGGAAAATAAGGCGGATGAGTGGGCGTGGCTAAAGTGGGCGTGGTTCACTCATCTTCTATACCGCTTTATCCTGTATTCATCTATCTATCTATCTATCTATCTATCTATCTATCTATCTATCTATCTATCTATCTATCTATCTATCTATACAGATAAATAGAGGGAAAAGGAATAAGGATTGTTTAATACATGAGGATTCGCTGCTGTGAATGTACAGTAGCAGTGATCATCATAGTGTGGGAGTACTTTATGACAAGTGTTTCACAGTTACCTTCTGTATACAGTGCAGTCGTAAAATACTGCTTAGTAGCTGGACCTTGTTAAGTCAGTGAGGTGCCTCATAAACACTCGAAACTGTAAAATCCACTTATGTTTCATTCTCTGGGTTGGACATTTGTACAAACTCCTCAGTAAACACAACACCCAACAGACCATAGAGAACCAGAGCTTTTGAGTATACACCACAATTATATGTGTGTGTGTGTGTGTGTGTGTGTGTGTGTGTGTGTGTGTGCCCACCTGGGAAAAGTAAATTATCCCCCCCCCCCCCCCACCCATACTGTATATAGCTCTAAAGAGAACAGAATTTCTTCAAGTTCCAGTTTTGTTTTCTCTTTTAGATACAGAGGTCCGTACAATTACAAACCAAAACTACTGGTAAAAAAAAAAAAAAAACTTTCCTAATGTATGGTACAGTATTGTTATGTAACTATGTATACATGCATGCAACATGTAATAATCCTGACAACGTGACTCTGATTGCAAATTGAATGTCATTATATTATGAATTAAAAATTTGAAATGTTAAAAAGGCTTCAATATTTATATTGAATATTTCAATAAAACAATTCTGCATTATTTCTACAGTACGTCCCTATTACATTTAAGTTAATATGTGATTTTGAACATGTTAACTGCTTTGTATTACGGATCAGATAGAAAGTGATTTCAGACTTTTGGAATATTATCTCATTTGACAATTTGATCATATACCCATGTTTATTTTTTTTAAAAACATGTTCACGAAAAGCCCGGTTATGACATGGATATTAACGACAGCACTGACCAATTAACATCTTAGGAATTTCATTGATGTATAACAAGCATGGCGTAGGCGTGAAAGACTGGACGGCGATCTGACCGAGTTGTCACTGAGATGTCACTATGTTGTTCGTAGAGCGCTCACAGCGACCTCTTTGCGCTTTGTGTTTTGACCATGATATGTCCGTTCCACCTTGTAGAAGACCGCATTACATTCATATGACATTCTTCTGACGCTTACCTCGTTTACGGTGCGTTCAGGGAATTGTTCAGAGAATTTAGTATGAATACCGGATCCAATTTCTCACTGCAGCTTGGTAATTTATTATATAATTATTATTATTAATCATAAAACCTTACATTATATATATTTATATATGTATTTTTAAGTTCTCTCGGATAGGTTTCTCATATAGCTTTACCACACCTATACTACCTATACATTTTTTCATTATTATTTTGTGTTCTTTGAATTGTAAAAAAAAATCACAATGCCTTCTGGGTAAGTTATGCTCCCCCTGTGCACATCTAACAACTTTAACTTCTGATGGTAAAGTGTTGGAACAGATGGCAATAGAAAATCATCCAACATGACATAGAGACAATAAATAGGGGTTAACGATTCATAAAAAAAAATTTAAAAAAAGCACAAATCCATATGTGGGTGTGTATTACCTCACATTCAGGTGAAAATGAAATCCTGACCTGACCTGTCTAATGCTAAAAACACAGCAGTGCTCCAGGGACGCGAGGTCTTTTGAAAGTAAAGAACAAAGAAGTGGTAAAGAAAAATGCCTTACCTGCGTGAGGAGATCCATCTCCTGCAGCATGTCCGTAAACATGGCATCGATGTCATCCATCTAGGAGAGAAAAGAAAACCACAACCTGTGATGTTTTATCCATCAAGAACATCTGCAGCAAACGCTAACTGAAGTCGGGGTAACCAAAAAATGATTAGGACCACCATCATAAAAAAAATAAAATAAAAAAAATAAAATAAATAAATAGATAAATAATAATAATAATAATAATAATAATAATAATAATAATAATAATAATAATAATAATAAATAAATACTAACAAGATGACATCATTCTGATGCCTTTAAATATTGATTTAGGTTAAACAAAATTACTTTTAATCAGATCAGAACTGGAAATATTAACAATATTATATGTTATATATGTATTATATGACTCTGAATAAAGTTGAACATAACCCTTAAAACTCAGAGCATTTTAACCATTATTTGTTTTGCAGTTTTTCAATAAACATACTGTATATAGGGATTCAGCAGAACCTAGGCAATATGATGAACTGAATTTTGTTCCATTTTTTGTCCATCAACTATACAAACATAACTGAGCAAAAAAAAAAAAAAAAAAAAAAAGAAAAAAAGAAAGAAAAAAAAAGAAAAAAAAGGGGTCACATAGAAGCATTAATAGCTCAGATACATATGACCACATGTTTTATATGGTTGTCTTGTTTTTAAATAATAATAATATAATAATAATAATAATAATAATATGCTCATTTTGTGAGGTTTACCTTTTTTCAGCATCATTCTCATATTCAAGTAGTGGTAAAATCTATCCTTAATAAAAGTAATAATAACTTAATAATAACAAATGTACTGTACAGTAGGAAGTCGAAAGTTTTCTGTGTTGCCCCGCACAGATCTCTGTCACTTGAGTTTAAAGGTTTTAATTCAACCTGGTTAATAAGAAAATAAGAAATAGAAAAAAGAAATTGGGCTTATATTCGGTTTATTTAAATATTAATTTATACTGTATATTATTAAGTAATAATTCATATAATAATAATAAACATTATTATATCAATATTGCCCATATTTAACATATTGTTAGAAATATATTTTAAATATATTTCAAATTCAAGATAACATAATTTTTTTTTAAACAAACACATTAGATTTTCTTTTACAATATGAAAAGCACCTCCCCTGGCTTATTGCTCAACTCTGCTGTTCTGTCGAGGGGGCGTGGCTCAGTAGTCGCTCATTAACATAGACATCGAGATGGTGTGTTTGGAGGAGGAGTGAAATAAAAGGAGATTAAGGTATAATAAAAAGCACTACCCATGGACTATTTAAGCTGGGACATTAACACTCACGCACACACACACACACACACACACACACACACACACACACACACACACACACACACACACACACACACACACACACACACACACACACACACACTTTGTGTCCTGTGTCCATAACCCTAAGTCCTGTTTTAACTTGTTAAAGAAATAGCACCATATGGGACCTTTAAAAGCTGTTTTGTTAAGGTTATTGAAGCATTAATGCTAAATAAAACCTTAATGTAAAATATTCCTACTCTTAACAACAATTGCAACCCCTGTGCAGTTTTCTATGTGTTTCTCATTAGCTTGTGCAGCATTCTCTGGTCCTCCAGATCTAACTCACAGTCAGATATCTGTGCTTTAAAGCAGAACAGAGTAGTTTCCATTATAAGTACAGACTTTCTTCCACACACAAAAAAAAGAAAAAAAAAAAATGAAGCCCATGGCTATAAATTGCACCACAGCTGATGTGAGGATAATGGCTTGCTTTGCATAACTCTTCCAGGCATGTATACTTTGTCAGGACTTGCAGAGCCTTGGGAGAAGATCTGCTACTAAAACATCTAAAGGTTCGAGTGGAAAGAATTTAATGAGAACTTTGCGCGAAATGATAAACAAATAGAACGATTAAAGTCCGATTTGTAAAATAGATTCCTTCTTCCTCTTTTTGTTTTAAATATTTTATATCGTGTTACATTCACATCAATGCAGAAAACCTGAGGTTAAGCCCAGGCGGTCAAGCTGAAATCTATTATAGTTTGCGTTTCCTTCTGAGTTATGACACGCAACACATCCTGTCCCTCTTCATAAAAAAGAACCCGAGGCTGATCAGCTCCGCTAGCATTTTCTTCAGAGATGTTAGACACAAGTCAGTTGGACATGCGTTAAAGTGCGTTTTTTACCCAACTGTTTCCAGATAGAGATGTATTTATGCACATGATGTAAATAAAGTAGTAGTGAAGTACAGTAAATGCAGCAGCTCATTTCCATTGACACTGAAATGG
>QNUK01000392.1:175000-200000 GCA_013621035.1 Clarias magur | reverse complement strand
TGTCTGCGAAATCTGGACTTCCCTAAACCAAATATCTACTTGGAAATGGATACAACACAGTGGAGAACATCTCGGAGGAATCTATATCTTCTCAGAAAACTGAATTTGAGCCATCAATAGTCATTAATCAGCAAAATGAGAGAAAACTCTGATATTTAAATTAAACTATATAAGTCATTTGTTCGTTTAGTTGCAGGAGCATTAATGAGGTCAGTCACTGATGTTGGGGTGTTAAGGAGTCTCCAGTTCCAGTGCATGTCACAGACTTACTTCTTTTGATTGTGTAAAGCTGCTTTGCGACAATGTCAATTGTTACTGTAAAAGCGCTATTCAAATAAAATTGAATTGAATTGAATTGTTCAGTAAGGTGGAGTTCAGTCAGGGCTCCGTACGCGCCATGTCTTCATGGAGCTCGCCAAAGGAGTCACCACAGAAGACCATCCGATCTGCACACAACTTGGCACATCGTTTTACGCCGGATGCTCTTCCTGACACATCCCTCCCGTTCGATCCGGGCTTTAGATCGGCACTACATGCAGTGGCTGGGTAACATGGGGTGTGGCAACCACGTGTTACCCAGTGTGGCGCAAACCTGGATACTCAGATCCCCAAATCAACAATCAGTCTTAGCCACCCGGGCCACCACTTCTCTTTTTAAATTTATGTTAATGGTTCGGGAAGTAACAACATACTGTACAATATGGCCGTGATGATCTGGTGTCCATTTAACCAGACAGTGTAGTAAAGTGGAAAAACATATACATATACAAACCGTAAACAGAACAGCAAATCAGAATAGGCGACAATGAATCAGAAATCACAACAAAAGCACGGCAACACAACAACCAATCAGAACAGACAACAGCCGGGGGAGAAAACCAGAAAACCCTTCCACCAAAAACAAGCCACATTTCATCCGTTAACTTTCTATTTATTTTGATATTCATTTTTCTTCCTATTCTATTCTTGCCAAACAAACCCAAATTTGATTTTGAAATTAAACTTAAAATACAGAATTATTTGCTTTTTATTTTGTTTTATTTTGATTTTCCATTCTTGTGAGTAAAATAAATTAAAAAAAAGGTTGAAAATTGAGAATCTACACCCAGAGCTCCTCAGCAGCAATAATATATATAAGGATATAATATATATAAGGATATAATATATATAAGGACTTAACCAAGGATGTTGTGGGGAAATAGCTAAAAGATACCCGAAAGGCAGTATTGATTGAAACTGTATAAGGATGTCACAGTTGCTGATGGAGTGACAAACATCAATATAACTGCCACACTGTGCAGACAAATACTCAGCCATCAGCATACACAGATATTCCCACGATGACAATCTGTTATAAATAACGACTGGCCTTATTATACACCTTTAATATCTAGATGCCTGACGCGCACATATGACTACACAGCGAGTGAGTGACCAAGCAAGAGTGAGAGAAACTGATTCAGGGTTGTTTTTGCACGACAACACTATAAAACTTTGATAAAGCTACAGCGTGCATTTCAAAGACCAGACTCCGTGCTTTTGTTGCACTGTGCAGAACCTTTACCGCGTACAACAGCTCGATTTCTATTTTTTAAAAGCTAGCACCTTATTTGCCTGACTACACACAATATGAGCAAAATGTGAAAAAAAAAGAAGCTAGAAATGTCAATTGACCACCAAATGCCTATAACATAAAAACTGATCTCAATCATTAAAAACTGAGCCCCTGACTAGGGGAAATTTGTTAAGGCTGAATTTAGGTTTGTACATTTTTCATCCAGTTCTGGTCAAAACTGAAAAACTTACACAATAAATACCTTGAAAACAAATAAATAGATTGCCAAAGTATTAAATATGTAAACTAAAAAAAAAAAAGAAAAGAAAAAAAAAAAGTCAATTTCTTTTTTGTTTTTCTTTTCTTTGTTTTTTTTGTTGTGAGTTTGAATGTTTTTTGGTGGTGTTTTTTTCATTGTGTTTTCAGATGTGCTGTTATGGTTTGGTTTTGATTTAGTGATTACTGATTTGCTGGTTTTGGTTCTTGTTAAAATTTTCCTCAAATTCTTTACATTTTGATGTAAGACTGACCTCAGAAAGAGGCCTTTTTTCTTTTCTTTAGTTCTTTTTCCTTTTTTAATTTTTTTTTTTATAATCTGCAGCACCTGTGTCCTATATTGTAAGACGATTCTTTAGATCAGGCCCTCGGGTGGAGCGTTGCTGTGTTTCTAACTAGAGGAAGTGGTTAGAGCAGCTTCCTCTAACTCAGTTTTGAAAGCATCAGTAAAGTTTCCAACAGGAAGCAGGCAAAATATACTAAGCACTTCTAACGTGCATAAGAGTGTAAAATGAGAAATTCAACAAAGCCCTTGTTTCTTCCATATCACAGATAATATACTGTATACTGTTACTTGTTACATATTCCTTTTCCATCACCTAAACAGTGCACGCAATGGATTTGAATTGTGTGTTTTTTTTTTTTTTTTTTTGCAGTCCATATTAAGGGGCGGAGCTTAATATGATACGCAGAACAAATCTTTTGGGTAAAGTTGTTTTTAGCCTGTATGATTACAGCACTTTGTTGCACCATGTGTTGTGAATCATAGGAAGTCTCTAGGAAGAGGAAAAGACTTTAAGGAAACCCTACAAAATATGGGTTCCGTTTTAGGAAAATACAGGGAAAAAAGCTAGAAGTATTAACCATGCAATGCAACTTTAATGTTTTCATGGAAATGGAAACTCTTTGTAATTTGGTTGTTCTTGTGTCTATACAGTAGAACCCTTTAGAAACTATTTCCAAAACAAGAAAGCAACTCAAACTTCAACAAACAGTTTTTGAGATTCAATAACCAAACCTCTTTTTTCCCACCAAAGGAAACCCTTTACATTAGGGCCGTTGTTGCTTTATATATATATATATATATATATATATATATATATATATATATATATATATATATATATATATATATCTCTCAAGAATATACATATGTTTGAGTCTGGTTGAGGGACCTGGCTCAAGAGCTCAACAGTGGCAGGTTGGTGGTGCTGGGGTTCCAACATGGTACAGTACCTTCTGCTCAGTAGTCCAACACCTTAACCACTGGCCTACTGTACCTGTTCCCAAAAGTTTTTAATCACTCAAAAACCCATCATGAACAACCCTTACATTTTCAGGGTTTTGTTGGAGAAAACCTTAATGATTCTTTGTAGAATCTGAAAAGAAAGAGTTTCTTTTTGATGTAGGGTGCAAAACATAATTTCCTCTAATTTGCTTAATTGATATTTTAAACAAATTCCAGCTTGGGAAATTGGGGACTTTCTAAATGCTTTCCTTCTCGGACTGGACACATTATAAATGACCCCAACGCTTGAGCACCCTACATTTTATCTAGATTAATAGTTTGAGATTAGTGTAGCATTGGAACAGCTTTGGGTGCACCACTAGAGGAACTGTACCGTGCCCAAGTGCATTCTCAAATACAAAGTATACACCAGTACAGTACACTGTGAAATGAATCAACACATACTGTAAGTACGTCACTAAAAAACTTAAATACTAAGGAACCTAAATTACATAAAGTGCATGAGCGTAAGAAATCAGAACACAAGACAATGTGAAAGACGATGGCATTCGGTTAACAACAGTGCGACGCCGATCAGTGCAAAAATCTAATGTGGGTAAAACAATATATCGGTCATAAATGCGATAAACATTAAGCTGACATGCTAATGCAGATCAATAAAGTACTTCAGTCGATTTGGTGTCCAGTTTAGTTTGAGTTTTTGTGTGTGCGCATACTGTATGTGTGCATGCATGTGTGCGTGTCTGAGTTCTGTTGCACAATTGCAGCATACAAGTAAACTGTGCAAGATTCCTGAGTTCAACTGTTCACTGAACTACACTGTATATGAACAGTATAGAGTGATCACACCAGTCAAATGAACTGGACTTAGCACACGCCATCAGGCTGCTCATCATTCAGGGACTGGACTGAGACACGCACACATGCATGCACACACATAAAAAAAAAAATAAATAAATAAAAAAAGTTGTGTAATTGATGCCATAGTGTTCACGTTCCAAGTTCCATGCTCATGAATGCTATGACATCATTTACACATTTTTTTTTTTTTTAAAGGGCTGAACTATTAGGACTTCAATTAAGCATATAGTTTTTGCCTTGCAGACATTTTATGTTTAACGCATATGATCAAATTAATCAGAGTAAATAATAACTATCAAGGAGCAATCCAACCCATTATGTGACATCTTATGTGACCTTCTCATGATGTAGTTGTCAATATGGTTATCCTACTTTTTAAAAGTAGAAACTCTTTTCACTTCACTGCATTCTTTTTTTTAGCTAGATGTTTTTGCACAGCACCAGCTACGGTACATTTTCCTTTTACATAAACTATTTTTAGTACTTCTTCCACGCCTGGTGATGACCCTCAGGAGCGCCTCTGGTGGTCCATTCCGTGCATTGATTCAGAATCAGGTAACCTGTCGCTCATCTCAACAAGGGCTGTGGTTTGAGCTCACAGCTATTGCGGTAGGTGTCGAGCAGATGGACAGAGGTTGTGTGGATGATCGCTCATTTCGAAAGTGAGCTGATACAGCTGATGCGTTTAGATACCCTCACACCACACCCCTAAGCGGGGCCAGCACACACACACACACACACACACACACACACACACACACACACACACACACACACACACACACACTCAGACACAGGAAATTAAGCAATCTGACTGCAAGTAAATGCACCAAACGGTCTGATCTACAGCACACGGCACCGAGCGAGACGAGGCAGAGCAGACAGCAGGCTAATGTAAAACTTTAAATCAAAGAAAGGGTTCCTCTATTAAAAGAGGTTCTTAAGAGAGACAATAACTATCTGAGCACTGTTTCTCTGAGCTTAAATCTTTACTGTTTGCTTTTTGCTAGGAAAAATGCTCAGTATGTAGAACCCTATGAGGTTTATTAAAAAGGTCCTACAGCGAGAAAACTATTCCTAGAAGACTTCTTTTCTTCTTCTAACCACTAGTTGATGTTGTTGAGGGAACCCTTAAATGGTGTACTGAGCACCTTCCAACAATGGGTTCCCTTTTTATAAAAGGGTCATAAAAACGCTAGAACCATTACGATCCAAACAACTCTTGAGGAACTCTTTATGAAGCGTGAAACCTTTACTCTACTGTAAGTATGTTTGTTGCTGTTGCAGGAAACTCTTAAATAGGTCAACATAGAACTTAGAACATACTGTATAAGGTTCTTTAAAGACTTAACCATTAACCCTCCAAATAACTGTCTAGAAACTCTTGTAAAAGGAAACCCTGTATTGTAGGTTTCTTTAAGGGTTTACCCAGCAGCAATAACAGCGCTACCACAAAGAGTTTCCCTTTTCTAAAAAAGTGTTTTAGACACCTAGTGCCATTAACTCTTCAAAGAACCCTTTAGAAACCCTTCAGGGATTTGGGCACCTTCATCTCCTGTTTAACTTGACAATACATTTTCCCCAGAGTTATGACGTTTCGGTAACAGCGCGTTTCCTTGTACCTGCATGTGCTTGTTAATAAATGCTGATTCATTTCCGATTTATTTACTTTCGCCACAATTAGCTTAGCTTAAAACAATAACTTTTCCCCAGAGTAAATCTGTTTCCAGATGGCTGCCAGAGTTCTGCTTCCAACAGCAAGGCCATTCTAAACAGTTTAATCATCTCGTCTGGAGCTAAAGTATGGCACATGTATGTTTATCTATGCGTCCTACATACAGGCAAGACGTTAAAACATACCAACATGCAGCCGTTGTGGTCACACACTGGTGCGAACTTTGGACTGAAGTCTGCCTGGGTGTGGTGGCAACTGAGAAGTGTTTGTTATTCTTGTTTAATGATAATGATTAGTTTGGGTGAAGTGCCAAGCAACAGTTTCTTTTCTCTCTTTAATAATAATAAAAAAAAAAAAACTAAAGAAAAGAAATCCTTTTTATCTGACATAAACGTATTCAACATCATTTGTATTTATTATCGCTTCTTACTCATAGTCCTGCCATGGTACACTCACATCTGTCCACCATGATTATTATCAGAATCTGTCCTCTGCTGTCTCATACAGCAGGTCCCAGGTCAGTTCATTACAGTAACAACCCTATATACACTGCACAACAATACACACAGAGCAGATCCCAGGTTAATTAGTACAGTAACAGCCTCATGCACAGTATACACAGAATCATGCACAGAATAGATCTCAGATCAGTTATTACAATAAATACCCTAAAAAGCTTTACAATTGTATACACAGAGCAGATCCCAGGTCAGTTATTACAATAACAACCCTATATAATCTTTACAATTATGTATGCACAGAGCAGATCCCAGGTCAGTTATTACAATAACAACCCTATATAATCTTTACAATTATGTATGCACAGAGCAGATCCCAGGTCAGTTATTACAATAACAACCCTATATAATCTTTACAATTATGTATACACAGAGCAGATCCCAGGTCAGTTATTACAATAACAACCCTATATAATCTTTACAATTATGTATGCACAGAGCAGATCCCAGGTCAGTTATTACAATAACAACCCTATATAATCTTTACAATTATGTATGCACAGAGCAGATCCCAGGTCAGTTATTACAATAACAACCCTATATTTGTTGTACAATTATATTTACAAGACAGATCCCAGGTCAGTTATTACAATAACAACCCTATATAATCTTTACAATTATATATGCACAGAACAGATCCCAGGTCAGTTATTACAATAACAACCCTATATATGTTGTACAATTATATTTACAGGACAGATCCCAGGTCAGTTATTACAATAATAACCCTATATAAGCTTTACAAATATATATGCACAAAACAGATCCCAGGTCAGTTATTATTATAACACTTTATATACTTTATATGTGGCAGACAACTTCATCCAGAACTGCATAATAATATTATATTATTTATGGATATTATTTATGTAAAACATATATAACTGTATACCTTTGTACGTACACTGATTCACTTATAAACGCTGTTCAGTTTACATTTACAGCATTTGGCAGATGACATAAGTCAATAAATATATTCTTGCAGGGGCTCACTAGGTTACCAACTAGAAGTACCAACATTGTTTATTTATTTATCTACTTATTTATTTATTTATTGAATTAATCATTCATTACAAGTATTAACCCAAATACCTAAGAAAAATATAGATTTTTAGACGTCATTTAAAAAATGCCAGTGACATGGCTATACGGGCATCTAGAGGAAGTTCATTCCACCACGAGTTGCCGGGACAGAACACAGTCTACATGCATATATACATACATACATACATACACACAGAACAGATCCCAGATCCGTTATGCAACAACAATCCTATATACAATGTACACTTACTTTATATACATAGAGCAGATCTGAGATAAATTACTACAACAACAACCCTGCATACAATGTATAATTACACACGGAGTAGATCCCAGATCAATTATCACAGAAACCACCCTGCGCAACTATAGATACAGAGCAGATCCGGCTATTACAATAACAACCCTGTACACTTTACACTTAACTACATAGAGCAGATCTCAGGTCAGTCATTACAATAACATCCCTATATATGCCATACTCTTAAATACATAGAGCAGATCTCAGATCAGTTATTACCATAACAATATTCTTAGATCTGGTATTACAACGGAATATAATGTTTGTGTGTGTGTGTGTACTGTATGTGTGAGCATGTGTGTGTGTGTGTGTGTGTGTGTGTGTGTGTGTGTGTGTGTGATACTATTTCCTTTTAAAAATACATTAGACCCCACCTCACTACCCTTATCTACACCTATATACATTGAGCAGATCTCTGGTATTACAACATAATACAATGTGTGTGTTAGAGATAGGCATAACATGTCTGAAGAACCAGTAGTTACTATTTTTTTGTAAAAATACTTTACACCCCACCTCGCTCTCAATCTGGCACGCACGTACACACACGAACACACACACACACACACACACACACACACACACACACACACACACACACACACACACACACACACACACACACACACAGACATACCCAAATACACGACGCCTGCGCGCACAAACTGAAAGACTTATCTGTTGGGATTTTTTTTGGGCTGTGGAATTAATTATTTGAGTTTTCATTATTTCTTAGAGGAATGTTTGATTTGGTTTACGAAATTGGAATACGAGCCCGCAACGAATTATGCTTGTAATCCAAGGTTCCACTGTATCAAGTAGTGTTTTCAAGCCAACATATAAAAAAAGGTTCATTCACATTGCATATCTATCATGCTATCTTTTTTAGCCTGATTTATTATTCTTATTGTTTTTAATGTCAGTTTTCTTGCATATTTGTGTGTGTGTGTGTGTGTGTGTGTGTGTGTGTGTGTGTGTGTGTGTGTGTGTGTGTGTGTGTGTGTGTGTTTTTCTAAGACAAAAGTACATCCTAGGCAGTTGAGTAATCTGGGTGGAATCTCCATAACCCCATGTTCATTCACATTGGATTGACCATCTATCATGTTATTATAATTTTTTTTTGGCCTGATTTATTATTATTAGTAGTATTTAATTTTTTGCTTGTGTGTGTGTGAGAGAGAGTTTTTCTAAAACAAAAACCACATCCTATGTAGTTGAGAAATCTGGGTGGAATCTACAAATAACCCGACTAAGTCAACTTTTTTTTTTTTTTAGAACATAATAAATGTTGAACCTTGATTCGGGTGAAACGATAAGATATCTCTGACAGGTACTGAGAAAATCTACAGAGAGAAGAAGTCTTGTGAATGTGAATACCGTTACACCGAGCGCTACAGCTATCACACACAACGACTACAGACGCTAAAAAGGGCAGGTCTTACCTTTGACGTGATCCTGGAGTCAGTCAGTAAATAAGAGTTTCATAGATGAACGTTCTTGTTCAGAGAAACAACTTTCCTGCTATTCTTCTTCTTCTTTTCTTTCCCACCTTACAATCAACACCCGCTCATGCAGATGGGTGCGTGGAGCTCGAGGGTGGCTGCAGGGCTGACTCGCTGTCAATTTCTTAACTTCCTGCTCTATGCGGAAGTTCAGGTCCAGACCTGTTAAGTACATTCCACTGTCAGGGAAAGATTAGACCCACACACACACACCACTAACATACCACTAACACACATATTGCTCAATGATGCACTAAAGGGAGTCACCTTGTAACATTATAACAGTGTTTATAATAATAATATAATAATGAACCTGGGCATATAATAGACAGAAATTCATCATGAATGGTAGTGAATTTTATGGTGTGTGTGTGTGTGTGTGTGTGTGTGTGTGTGTGAAGACAAAAATAGCAGTATGAATACACAGTGATGGAAACTGTAGTTACTCAATAATACATCAAATGAGAAGAAGTAAGTAAAAAAGTATTTCAATGTACCGAAATATAATATGTATAAAGTTCATATAAAGTTATGTAAATCTGTTGGACATGATTTTATCTAATGGGACAAAATTATCTGAAGTGAAAAAAAAAAAAAAAAAACTGGACGTAGTGGTAATATATTGCGCTTTTGTGTATAAGCGAAAATTTGTATACTCCTTAATCTGACAAGTTATTCTAATCATTCTAATAATGTTGACGTAGAATACAGATTGTTTCTTTTGGACTTTTTTTTTTTTTTTTGTTTGTTTTGGTGGTTAAATTACATAACGCATGGTAAGTTTAATATCAAGCACTGAATGCTCATATACTGTACTGTATGAGTGAAATGTGTATGCTTTGGGTATCTAGGTTCAAATAGTACCTGTCATTCCATGATTTGCATCCATATTAATGATAAAAAGTGTATTATGTGATTACTGTATGTGAAAAAATAAAAACAGTATATGTTATCTGTGTTTCTATAGATTGATCTGTAGTCAATCTGTGTTTTGATTTTTACTTTCTTTTTTTTTTTATTTCACCAAGTAAACCACACCCTAATTGAAGGGTGTTTTTATTTAAGCCTCACTTCAGCTCTTCTGCAATATGCTGATTAAGACATGGTGCTTTCCTTTTTGTAGTCAATGACGTTATCAAGCATTTTGTTATTCATCTTGAGTAAGTTCCTAAGATTGTAAAATGTGTATGTTAGTTCTATTCTCACCTGTACTTATAATACATTCACATTGTCTCAGCTTTGTTTTTCATGATTACAGACTATACAGTATATATAAATATCTTGGAGGGTAAAAAAAAAACTTTATACAGTCGCTGTCAGCATTCAATAAGGGGTGCTATTTCTTTTGAGAACCTTTCCCTTTTCTTGCTTTTGGCTATATATGTATTTATTTATTGTACTGCGTATGCATAATACTGTAAGTACTTTTTTAAAATCTCAATCAGTGCCATTGTTGTGTTTTGATTTCCTTATAATTTCAAATACATGTGTTATTATAAATGACAAATCTAGCATCTCATCTTTTTGTTTCACATGACCATGCTTGCACCCTGGCCCAATGATCTTGCTGTTTCCAGTAAATAGCTCTGTCATTTCTGTTAGAACGAAGAAAGAAAAGTCCCTTTTTGTATATTTTTAACTGTGCATCACTCATGGGGATGGGTCTGTATGGTTACAGCATGTATATGATGTACAGTATTAATCAGCATTCTCCAGAATTCTTGATTTACTTTTTGGCTAGTTTTTGTCTCTCATTTTCAGCCCAGTCCCTTTACCTGAGCAGTTTCAGAGAAAAGTTGTTCTGTTTGTTAAGCCACATAATGACCTATGAATTATTCAATTATAAAAAAAAAACTTAACACTCACTCACACACTACAGGGAATTTAGAAGCACCAATTAACCCAATCTGCACCAATTAACCCAATCTGCACCAATTAACCCAATCTGCACCAATTAACCCAATCTGCACCAATTAACCCAATCTGCACCAAATAACCCAATCTGCACCAATTAACCCAATCTGCACCAATTAACCCAATCTGCACCAAATAACCCAATCTGCACCAATTAACCCAATCTGCACCAAATAACCCAATCTGCACCAATTAACCCAATCTGCATGAATGAACCCAATCTGCATGTCTTCAGACTTTGGGAGTAACCAGAGTACCCAGAGAAAACCCACCAAGCCCAGGGAGTACAGCAAACTCCACACACACACAGACAGACCCATGGGCAGAATCGAACTCTCAAATCAAACCTGGAGGTGTGAAACTATCAATTTTTACTGCAAATTGTATCTTCAGGCACCTCGCAGCCTGTCACAACATTTGTTTAGATTTCTATAATCTAGAATGCCATGAAAAAGTGCCATGTGAAAAAGTATTTGCCCAGTGCCATGAAAAAGTATTTGCCCCTTTCTGATATTTTTTTTTGCATATTTGTCACACTTAAATGATTGAGATATCAATCTAAGTGTTACGCAATCTAAATAATCTATTACACAATCTAAAAATAGCTAAAAAAGCTGTCTATGTGAAAATGCAATTGCCCTTAAACCTCATAATCGGTTGCGCCACCCTTGGCGACAACAACTTCGTTCAAGCATTTGGCAATAATAATTGGTGATGAGTCTTGCTGTGGAAGAATTTTGGCCCATTCTTCTATGCAGAATTGTTTTTAATTCAGTCACACTGAAGGGTTTTCGAACATGAATGGCCTGTTTGAGGACGTGCCACAGCATTTCAATCAGATTAAAGTCTTAGACTAGGCCACTCTAAAACCGCGATTTATTTATTTATTTTTAACATTCAGAGGTGGACTTGCTGGTGATCATCGTGCTGCTGCACAACCCAAGTGTGCTTGAGCTTAAGGTTACGAACTGATGTTCATGCCGGATGTTCTCATTTGTGATATTCTGGTAGATTTCATGTTCCATCAATTGTGGCAAGTCGTCCAGGTCTTCACCATCACACTACCAGAACCATGTTAGACTGTTGGTATAATGTCCTTTTTTATTAATTGCTGTCTTAATATCACACCAGATAAAATATGATGCACACCCATAAATAGCTTTATAACTCTGATACATATCAATGACTTTGTTTCTGGTCTGTGATTGAATTTCTTGATTGAGGTATGATGTGAAATCTTTTAGCATGCATGACTGTCAGACGAATCCTATTTAAGTGATTCATTAAACAGATCCGGCCGTAATCAGGCCTGTGTGGCAAGTGAAATTGATCTGTGGCTAATTACAGTTCATTCATGATTTACCAGGGGGCAATTACTTTTTCACACTTGGCCAGAAAGGTTTGGGCAGCTTTTTCCCCTTAATAAATAGAATCATTTAAAAACTTCATTTTACTTTTACTCGGATTATCTTTGTGTAATATTAAAGTTTGACCTGAATCAAGTCATCAATTGTGCAACTAATATGCAAAAATATATATTAAAAGAAAATCAGGAAGGGAAAAGTACTTTTGTCACGTTTAATCTGAAAAAAATGACGCAGGGGTCAAGACTTTTGCACAGTTCTGTATATTTGTGATTGACGCTGATATTTAGTTGCAGTGGGATGAAGAGAAGAGCAGGGCCACAATTCATGTCTATTTCCATTTAGTATTTGTTAATGTGAGAATGATTCACTGCTCTGCAGAGGATACTCCTCAGATCTGAAACGGTTTGGCGATCTGGCTTTAATAGCGGACAGGAAAAACGATGGGAATTAAGAAATGGTGTCATCCTGTTTGAAATATATTTTCCAGGCTGAACTTAGACGTCCCTGTCTGAATGAATATGAGCGGTTTGGGAAAACACCGAGATGATTCATCTCAGCTCGGAAGCATCACACGGCTCATGATCTGTACTGCAGTCATGGTAATGTGAGCGGACCGCTCGTGGTAAGATACGACGCAAGAACTGTTACAGGTAAAAAAAAAAGTAAGGCACTTTAAAAGATGTCTAATAATAATGTATAAAGCTGACATAGTTGAGAAATGTAAAAGCAGTAACCAGGTCTCACTTGTACGACGCTAGCCATATTCATTAGTCTTGAGTAGGCGATGTGATCTTAATGATTTACAGTTGCATGATTTACAGTAATTTACTGTACTGAGCAATTTACAGTAGCATGTTTTTGGAGGTGAAAGAAAAGTAAACAAGGAAGAAATCCACACAGATTTACACCACTTGGTGGTAACAATTACACATCAGCAGTCCTGAGTATTAGGACGTTTTTGTAATTTATGCAAGTTATATGAACTTAATTATACAGTGGAACCTCGGATTGCGAGTAACTCGGTTTTCAAAGATTTTCCATAAATTTTTACTTGAAAAACGAATTAAAAAAGAAAGATGTTCTCATTTGTGATATTCTGGTAGATTTCATGTGCCATCAATTGTGGCAAGTCGTCCAGGTCTTCACCATCACACTACCAGAACCATGTTAGACTGTTGGCATAATGTTCTTTTTTATTAACTGCTGTCTTAATATCACACCAGATAAAATATGATGCACACCCATAAATGTCTTGGTTAACGAGTGCTGAATTTTTGGACACCGACACACACACACCAAAAACACACACACTCTCTCTTGCCTTTACACCCCCCCTCCCCGGCTCCGCACAGACACACACACTCTGCTCTACACAGAAACTCTGCTCTGTCGCAATTCTTTTCAAAGTCAAGGTGCTGGTTCATTTGTTTTGTTTTTTACTTTACAGCAGTGATTCCGTAAGTCTGCGCTCACGCGAGTGTCATTAGAGAGATTTCTTTTTTTCCCATTAAAACAGTGTTTCAGTTGTGTGTGTGTGTTTGTTGTGAAACGTAAAAAGCGAGGTGGGGGGAGGGAGGAGGAGTTTTACTGTGTAAGACGAGGCGAGGGAAGGGGCTAATTCCACACACACACACACAGACATACCCAAATACACAACGCCTGCGCGCACAAACTGAAAGACTTATCTGTTGGGATTTTTTTTGGGCTGTGGAATGAATTATTTGAGTTTTCATTATTTCTTAGAAGAATGTTTGATTTGGTTTACGAAATTGGAATACGAGCCCGCAACGAATTATGCTTGTAATCCAAGGTTCCACTGTATCAAGTAGTGTTTTTTGCTGAGTCATTTCAGCAATATCCAATCATGTTCCATGTACAGTATGTGAATAAATTGTGCAGATAAAAGCACAAATAACATGGATGAGAAAAGTTACCTTAATTTGGATGCAATACACTAAAAAATATATATATATTTTCACTTTTGAACTATCAACTAATCAACTAATAAAATTGACTTTAACATAAAACATGGGCTCCAGGGTCGGGGTTCAATTCCTGCCTCAGGTCTGCATGTTCCCCCCGTGCTTGGCGGGTTTGGTCCGGGTACTCCGGTTTCCTCCTACAGTCCAAACCACATGCAGATTATGCCGATTGACATTTCAAAAAAAGGTGTCATAGAATGTGAATGTGTGTACTCGTGTGTCTTGTGATGGATTGGAACATCCACAAAGACACACACCTGCCTTGGAGTCCCCTGGGATAGGCTCCAAGATTCCCGTGACCCTGCACAGGATAAGTTGCATGGAGAATGAGTGAGAGAGAGAGTAATCTATACACTATAAAAAATAAGCTAGCCATTCATAATTACTACTGAAAAATAACACCGTAAACTGCTGAAACTGAAAGTAGTACTCTAACAAGAACTTCACTCTTAATAAATAATTAACTAGCAAAACTTTAAAAGACTCACAAAGACACACACACACACACACACACACACACACACACACACACACACACACACACAATTTTGACATTTTTTCATGTTTTATTATTTATTTATTATTATTATTATTATTATTATTTTAAAATAATGAAACCACCAAAAATTCCAGTTAATTTAAATAATAATTTTGTGAAAAAAAACTTGAGCTCCACAGTCAGGGTTCAACACCCGACTTTGAGTTCTCCCTGTACTTGGTGGCTTTCCTCCCACAGTCCAACAACATGAAGATTAGGCTAATTGGCCTTTTAAAAAAACTGCCATAGCGTGTGAATGTGAGCCTGGTGAAGGATTGGCACCCTATCCATGGGTTTACGCCTCCAGGTTTGAGAGTTTGATCCCTGTCTTGGGTGCATGTGCTTGGGGTTTGCTTTTCTACACTGTAAAACAATGCTGAAGGCGTTTATCCAAAATACACAATAATCTCCTCTGAACAGTTGATATTGAGATGTATATCTGCTACTTCTGCTCTGTAAAGCTTCATAACGGCTCTAATCTGAGGTGCTGGTTGAGGTTAATTGGTGATTCCTGAGGCCGGTGACTCTAAATGAACGTCTCCTCCGCAGCAGTAAGTTTTGGTCTCGCTTTCCTGGGAAGGTCTTCATGAGAGACAGTTTCATCATGGAGCTTGATGGGTTTTACAAACACACTCGACACACAATACTGTTCTTGTATGACTGTTCTTGTTGTTGTCGTAGTTGTTACATAATTATCTAATTCCATGTGTTATTTCTTTGTTTTGAAATCACCAGTATTGTTGTAGAATGTAGAAAATAAATCACTAAACAAAAACAAAAAAAATTGCAAGTGAACCAAAACTTTTGAGCAGTAGTAAATACGCTAACGACTGAATACATTTTTAAATCAAATTAATCATAGTCATTAAAAAAAAGCTGAAGACCCTTTTTATAATGTGATTTGATGTTTTAACATATATCATACTAGTTTGTATTTTTTTTATCTTAGTATATTTTTTCATTTAATTTCTTTTTTACAGTAATTTTCATTTTATTAAATGTTAAATGTGTCTTTGATTAGTTTTACCACTTTACTGTATGTTTATTACCTTTTAATATAAGGATTGATTTTCTGAAATGTGCTTTTTGACAATTGCTTTGAAAAACGGTATATAATTTTTTTCTAAATCCAACTTTATATTCTGAATTACAATGGAACCTCGGATTGAGAGTAACGTGGTTTGCGAGTGTTCTGCAAGATGAGCAAAAATCTTAAATTTTAATTATAGACTTGGTAGCAAGTCTATACTTTTACTGGTATAATCAACATCCGTGCACGCGTCTACTGTCTAATATAAGACTGTGACCATGTGTGTGTAAATTTGTGTTTGTATGTATGTGTGAAAGTCGTCCTCTCAAGCAAAAGCCATTCTCGAGGTTAAAGATCCATTTTCTTCCTCTCCAGTTTGTATGCGCGCGCGTCATTGGACAGCGTGCTCCTTCCCCCCTCCTCTCACCTTCACACACAGCACCTTCCTCCTCTGGCCTTCACACACACACACACACACACACACACACACACACACACACACACACACACACACACAATAATTTGTTTTATTTTTACTTTATATTTTGTATTAATTATTTTTATGTAGTTATTTTTTGGGCTGTGGAACAAATTACTTGAGTTTCCATTATTTCCTGTGAGGAAAATTGCTTTGATTTACAAGTGTTTTGATTTCCGGAACGAATTATGCTTGCAATCCAAGGATTCACTGTAAACCTGTACACTACAGAGTGTATTTAAAAAAATATTAAGCTTAACTATACAGGATAGTCGTGTAAGCCTTAAACACCATATTGTGTATTTTAGCTTTCATGGACAATTGTAAATGATCCACAAAAACTAAAGAAGAAAAAAAAGAAAAAAGGTGTTGTGAAAAAATTTTCTTTTCAGTAATTTATATCTTTAACAGTTATTTATCCAAAGAATAACTGAGGAATAATTTTAAGAAGTGTTGAGTGTGAGGAAAATGAAGAACCAGTTCTGAAGTGAGTTTCATTTTCATCTTAACTACACATGTGGATGAAATATGTTTTCCTAGAGAACACAAACTTAATTTTTTTTTTAATTAGAGAAACAGAGGACTAATAACTAGAATAATCAGGCTATGAGGCCATGTAAAGATGACATATTCTGATAGAGTTCCAGTGGAGAGCACATTGGTTTGTTTGTAGAGCGCATGCACATGAAAGGAGAAGAGTGTGGGAGATGATGGATGATGATGAGGTTATGTAGTTTCTGGGCAAAGAAAATGCTAACCTGTTGCCAGAAATACATAACATTTACCAAGATTCTGGTTTCTGATTTTATCCTGATACTAAAGTGGCCCTGTTTTCAAAATCAGCATAATGATTTGATCATTTCGAATGGTGAGTCGTTCCTTCTTGAAAGGACAACATTTGCCAACATTAAGGCATATCTACAGAAAGGAAATTCACTAAATGAAATTTAGAGAGAGAGTTAACCGACTCATGATCTTGATAATTATGTCCCAAGTATAAAACAAGATATTGGTATAGTTATATGAGTAGTTTCTTATTAAAAAAAAACAAACAAAAAAAAACATGATACAAGACATCCTGTGGTCATGGCAAAGATGCCCTGTTTCAGAAGTGTCACATTATTGTCCTGCATCAAGCAAAGAAAACAACTAAGGAGATGGAACTGCTGGAACTACTGAAATGGGGGTCCTACGCATTATTAAAACCTGGAAGGATAGCGGTGAACCATCATCTTCGAATACATCATGTGGTTGGGAGACGAAACATCACTTAAACATTTGGCGAATTTTAAAAAAAAATAAACAATAGCGACAAAATACACACACAAAAAAAGCTCACAGCTACAGTATATAGCTAGTTTAATAGAGAAAATTCAGCTGGCCACCTGAATGTACTGAATGACGAGATCTTTCCATCAATGGATTTCTTTCTTTCCTGATGAATATCCACAGGCATATTTCAAGATTACAAAGTATATATATTCGTATTTATTTAAACATCAGTGGCTTTAAAACCAGGAAACCCAGTGGTACCCCAAATTATAGGAATGACTTAAATATATTTAATATAATCGTTAAAGTTCAAGTAAAACCACATTGAGGCTTTATTCCTCCAGTTAAGTCTCTTTAGAAGGTACCTGCCCCGCCCCTCAGGGGTGTGTCTTGCTTGCCAGTTAAAATCTTGTTAGCATTGAAGAAGTTTGTTAGTATGTTTTTGGGTGTGTGTCATTTGGAAGATGCTGGAGTTTGTGCAGTTTGGCTTGTGTGAGACGGAAAAGGTTTATAGAGAGGCGTTTCCCAGACTCGGCCCTCAAGTCGTTTCTTGGAGACTTTGAATGAGTCTTTAAATGAAATGAACTGGTTTGTGGTTAATATATAATACAAAGACATAACTTGTGGTTAACTAGCATCCATGGGAATTGAACCCAGGCCCTGGAGGTGCAAGGCGACAGTACTAACCACTATCAAATAAATTTAAACACAAATGCAAAAATTAATAAGCTGTATGAAGTAGTTTAAAACAAATAATGATTAGAAGTAATTGTACAGTAGTACAACATGAAGTAAACAGTACAACATGCGTGTAACTCTCTCAGATAGCACCGTGTCATTTACTTACAGTAGTTTGTCTGATGAATTTAACTGAGCAACAAAATCACAAATTTGGGTCAATACATCATCTGTCAGAAGGAAGCTTCAGCACACTTGTGTGATCAAAAAACAGAGCTCTAACATGAGCCCAGTGTCAGGGTTAGCTCAGTGGTTAAGGCATTGGATTATGTTTCAGAAGGACACAGGTTTGAGCCCCACCACCAACTTGGGCCTTTGAGCCTTAACCTTCCCACCCTCAGATGTATAAAAGTGTACAGTTGTGGCCAAAAGTTTTGAGAATTACATAAATATTGGAAATTGGAAAAGTTGCTGCTTAAGTTTTTATAATTGCAATTTGCATAAACTCCAGAATGTTATGAAGAGCGATCAGATGAGTTGCATAGTCCTTCTTTGCCATGAAAATTAACTTAATCCTGAAAAAAAACTTTCCACTGCATTTCATTGCTGTCATTAAAGGACCTGCTGAGATCATTTCAGTAATCGTCTTGTTAACTCAGGTGAGAATGTTGACGAGCACAAGGCTGGAGATCATTATGTCAGGCTGATTGGGTTAGAATGGCAGACTTGATATGTTAAAAGGAGGGTGATGCTTGAAATCATTGTTCTTTCATTGTTAACCATGGTGACCTGCAAAGAAACGCGTGCAGCCATCATTGCATTGCATAAAAATGGCTTCACAGGCGAGGATATTGTGGCTACTAAGATTGCACCTAAATCAACAATTTATAGGATCATCAAGAACTTCAAGGAAAGAGGTTCAATTCTTGTTAAGAAGGCTTCAGGACGTCCAAGAAAGTCCAGCAAGCGCCAGGATCGTCTCCTAAAGAGGATTCAGCTGCGGGATCGGAGTGCCACCAGTGCAGAGCTGCTCAGGAATGGCAGCAGGCAGGTGTGAGCGCATCTGCACGCACAGTGAGGCCAAGACTTTTGGAAGATGGCCTGGTGTCAAGAAGGGCAGCAAAGAAGACACTTCTCTCCAAAAAAAACATCAGGGACAGATTGACCTTCTGCAAAAAGTATGGCGAATGGACTGCTGAGGACTGGGGCAAAGTCATGTTCTCGGATGAAGCCTCTTTCCGATTGTTTGGGGCATCTGGAAAAAGGCTTGTTCGGAGAAGAAAAGGTGACGCTACCATCAGTCCTGTGTCATGCCAACAGTAAAGCATCCTGACACCATTCATGTGTGGGGTTGTTTCTCATCCAAGGGAGTGGGCTCACTCACAGTTTTGCCCAAAAACACAGCCATGAATAAAGAATGGTACCAAAACACCCTCCAACAGCAACTTCTTCTAACAATCCAACAACAGTTTGGTGAAGAACAATGCATTTTCCAGCACGATGGAGCACCGTGCCATAAGGCAAAAGTGAGAACTAAGTGGCTCGGGGACCAAAACGATGAAATTTTGGGTCCATGGCCTGGAAACTCCCCAGATCTTAATTCCATTGAGAACTTGTGATCAATCCTCAAGAGGCAGGTGGACAAACAAAAACCCCACTAATTCTGACAAACCCCAAGAAGTGATTATGAAAGAATGGGTTGCTATCAGTCAGGATTTGGGCCAGAAGTTGATTGAGAGCAGCCCAGTCGAATTGCAGAGGTCCTGAAAAAGAAGCGCCAACACTGCAAATACTGACTCTTTGTATAAATGTCATGTAATTGTCGATAAAAGCCTTTGAAACGTCTGGCGTGCTTGTAATTATATTTCAGTACATCACAGAAACAACTGAAACAAAGATCTAAAAGCAGTTTAGCAGCAAACTTTGTGAAAACTAATATTTGTGTCATTCTCAAAACTTTTGGCCACGACTGTAAGTTGCTCTAGATAAGAGCCAAATGCGTTTTTCTTTTTTTTTTCTTTTTGTTATCAATGTTAAATGTCACTGTAAGCTGAATAAAACAAACAAAAATACAAATATGATACATGTTGAACAAACTACAGAGAGAAATGTTTAATGCTCAGGGGTAGATCAGTGGTTAAGGCATTGGACTATGGTACAGGAGGTGCTAAGTTCAAGTCCCAACACCATCAAGTTGTCCCTGTTTGGTCCTTAAGCAAGGCCTTTATCCATCTTACAGAGACATTTGTAACAACAATGATAACAGAAAGTGAGCTCCAGTTTTCACTTACACTATAGCAGCTATAAAAATTTACATGTCAGAATTTGGCTCTTATCCAGAGCGACTTACATTTTTTTTATTATCTAATTATACATCTGAGCAGTGGAATGTTAAATGTCCAATAGGGGAAACTTGGTGGTGGTAGTGGGGTTCGAACCTCTGACCTTCTGAACCCTCAACTGCTCAGATAAAAAACGATCTATAATTAGTTAAAAAAAATTTTTTTTTAAGTAAGTTGCTCTGGATAAGGGCGTCAGCCAAAATGCTTAAGTGTAAATTGGTGACTATAATGTGATTTCCATAAGCCATTCCTTATCCCATGTTTAAAGACTGATGACAGCTGACAGTTTGCGGTGTATGAATTTAGACCAGGGTTAAGCCGGATTAATGCTAAGAATGCTAAATATTCAGCTTTACGTTTGCCGAATACAGTATGTTTGGTCTGCATTAATTATTGCAGATTTTGCAAAATTTCAGGTGTGGTGTTCAAATGATACCTTCCACCATTTAGTAGTCATTTTGTGTTCTTAGCCAGTGACCTTTTATGGAGTATTGTGGCTGCAGCTAAGTGTAAATGATCTGTGTTGGAAGAGAGTTTGCAGTTTAGAGTACAATAAATAAATAAAAACAAAAACAAACAAAAACAACAATTGTACCTCGATTTGACTGCACAATACATCGCCATTTACACACACGTTTACTAAGAATTTATAAATGAGACCCATATTTATTTAACCCATCATACCTTTCATACATACAGTATATACCTGGAGTTATATTGCACTTTGTTGAGCATCTGCAGAACACGTTCCTGTTCTCATAACTTAAGTTATAACTATTTATAACTTATATAACACTAAGCCATTCCATCAACAGCCGATATTTTTTGCCTTCTCGTGAAACTAAATGTTTATAAAGCGCTGACACATTTCCACGTTATTAACACGCACACATTTTTCTGTTAGATAGCATGCTTTTAATCAGCTTTTAATTAGACACAGAATATACAAAGCTTACACAACTGTCCACAAATTATATAAATAAATGAAATATATCATTGTTTTGGATCACTTTTATCTTTGAATACAATGTGCATTCGTCATAACATAGTTTCAACCACTTAATGGATCATCATTTATTTCCCTCAAGGGCTGAATTAAGGTTTTCATTTAAAGATCTTGTATTAATGTCAGGAGAGACGAAGCACTTCATAAAGTCTTCTCCAGCACTTTCCAAAGATTTCCAGCGGGGTTAAGGTCAGGATACTGTAGTGGCCAGTTTATGTGTGAAAATGATTCCGCATTGGTTAATGAGCTTCCCTTCTAGAAGCTCTGGAATAGGCTCAATCCGGACTCATCAGAACACATGACGTTTTCTCATCTCTCCAAGGTCCGATCTTTATGCACGATAACAAACGTAAGCCATTTTTTTTTTCTGATGAGTTGTTCTCATGAACAAGGGGGTTTCCTATGAAATGCCCTTACTTTCACTATTAAACACCACTCTTAGTTCTCCTGTCCATTGTTTCACAATGCAACCATTTAAGTCATCTCTGATCATGGTCATTCATCATTTTATTTTGACCACATTTCTTTCATGAAGATCCTTCCAGTGATGGACAGTCCTTCACGTCATTCCAGTGATTTCAGCAATCTCCCCAGTTGTTTTCTTTGCTAATGAATTGACACAGTACGATCACAGGATACATTTTTTGACATGGGTGTTTAAGAAATGAGAAGTTACTCAGTGCATCAGTTAGAGTTAAATGAATTGTTTCCAGATCAAACACATCAATCATCTATGTAATTATACTATCAAACACTTTTAGATATTTGCTTATTTAAGGAAATGTTACTTTTTTCTTTGACTGGGCGGTGAGTGTTGCTTTGTTAATATTGATCAATATATGAACTGCCTTTACATTTTATCGCTTTCAGTCATACAACCCTTAATGAATAGGTTCTAAATAAGAATTTAACCTTAACATTTATAAAGATATTGTTTATTGCAACTATCTTTTTATTGTGTATTTCTGTAAACATTATAGTGATTTAAAAAAAACATATGGATGATGAAACATTATACAATATGGATATTTATTTTTTAACAGTCTTGGATCAGACTTGGCTTACTTTCATGGCTCTGAAAAACCTGACTCACTCTGGGTTTAAATGACCCCAGACAGACGGATGATGAGGTGTGAGAGACGTGTTGAATCCTTTAAAGGCCTATCCTTTGAAACCATTAGAGCTACTTTATCCTTGTGATGTATCCGGAGGTCCGCACCTCACGACAGCCCAGAGAATGGACCAGTAATAACACCGCTGTTCAGCCTAATCAGAGTCTAGGTGTGTGTTTGTGTGAGCGAGACTCCGTGATTTATAGCAGTGCGAGTGAGCGTGAACAGACTATTGATTATACAGGAATGCAACAGCACCCTCTGGTGAAAAGAATCAATATTTGAAAGAAAAGAAAAAAAAAACACTATATATATATATATATATATATAAATTGAAAAAAAAGTTTTTATTTAGTGAGATTTGAGAAACTGAACTATAATTATTCGTAAGCCCTTCTTAAGCCTGACTGAGCTTATAATAATAATGATAATAATAATAATAAAAAATAATAAAAAATACAAATAAATATATATAAAATAAAAAATTATAAAAATTAAAAAATTAAAAATAATAATAATAAAACAAATATAATAATAATAATAATAATAATAATAATAATAATAATAATAATAATGAACTTATATTACAAATCAATAAATTAAATACATAAATCATATAAAACACATTATTATATAAGGTAATAAAATCTAACTGCATATGAAGCCAATAAATCTGCTTCAAATCAAATAAAAATAAGCACAAATGAAACAAATGAATAAATGAAAATGTGACTGATTTCTGTGTTAATCCTGCCTGAATTTATATAATGATAAATAATTTATATGTTTAAAAAAGTCACAAAAAAGAATGGAAAATTAAAAAAAAAATTAAATAATGACATTTATATTTTACAGTTTAAATGACACTACATGAAGACAAACGTGTTTTACAATTACTCCTATTAAATCAAGTTCAAAATAAAATGAAACACCATTAAATGGAACAGAAATGGTAATGAGAGAAAAGCAAAAGAAACAATCTGTGCCTTGTTAGAGAGCAGCATATGAAACCAATATTTACACGGTACAGTTTTTCACTTTGTATCACATTTCTAATAAATAATTAAACTTCATTGAATTTTAACTTCAGTGAATTTAGAAGCAGGTGAATTGCTACTCTACTTGATTTTCACAGTTTTAATTTTAATTCACAGTTTTAAGGTACAAGAAAAGTACAGAAACTGTACTTATATATATTCTATGTTTTATATGTTGTATATTCTTTAAAATACACCATATATAAATAAAGCTCATCCAAGTCATTTGTGCTCTTAAAGCACAATCACTCAAAAACGTTTTAGTGTTTCAGTGTTAGTGAGAAGAACGTTTATAAAGTCGTGACCTCGCAGGTGACCTCGAATAAAAACAGTAATTATCTCCTGAGATTTGTGTCTCTGTCAGTCAACTCCAGAGTCGAGCACGAAACAATTCCTGTTCCTCTGAACTCCGGCAAATAAACCCTGACCTGTTAGGCCTGGACACGCTGAGTAAGACAGCTCGGAAAAAGAAAAGACAGCAGCTGTCCAAACACCATCATCACCTCCACCACCACCAATATCGTTATCACTGAGAGCCGCAAGAGCCCAGGGAGAGGAATCTTTCCATTTCTTATTAACCATCCGGAGACAATGGGTAGATTAAAAACTGATCTAAAACAGATTATGAAAAACCTTCTTAAGAGTTAGTCTAGGTATCAAATATGATATATTAAATACATAAAATAAAAACAAAAACAAAATATGGCCAAATATTAAAATATTGAAGTTATGAAAAAATACCAGATAAAAAGCCGTAGTTCGTTTTCTTACATTTTTATCACACAGATGTTTTTATTATCATTAAAACAGCTTTATTAATTATATATATATATTTAAATAAATGTTTATTAAAATAAATATAGACATAATCAAATTCATGTTGCATTAAGTGTTGTACAATACCTTAAAATGGCAAATAAAAATCATCATCATCATCATCATCGTCGTCATTGTTGTCGTCTCTGTTCCCAGAGTTTGTTTCATACAGCGGTTCATTAACAGTAAACACAATAAATTATAATAATTAAACCAGAACCACATTTAAACCTTGTTAACTGTAAGCTCTGTCTCCAACAGCTAGCATGTGTTTTACTCCCTGTGTCTAAAAGCAGGAAGTCTCTGTCTCTCCTTTACGTCTAAATTGGAGGATAAATAGGACTTGAATGGGGGGCTTAAAGGAGGGGTGGATGTCTGGCACAAGTCCCGGGCCAAATGTCTCTTATTTTCTCCGACTGGCTTTTGCGTCGAAGTATGAGAGCCTTC
>QNUK01000392.1:115000-172500 GCA_013621035.1 Clarias magur | reverse complement strand
TTTTTATGTTTATTGCTTTCAGCTAGATGAATGAGGTCAAGACGACACATCAGGAGTAAATGTAACACTGTAAGGGTTATTGTAATACAGATGAGGTTAGTTTAACAGTTTGGGAGAAAGTGTAAGACTGTCATAGTTAATGTAACACTGTAACAGTACAAAAGTTAATATAACACTATACGAGTTAAAGTAACACTGTAACAGTGACTACCATGGTAGGAGTGTACTGTATGTAACACTAACAATTCATGTAAGACTGTAAAAGTTAATGTGACGTTACTGTATATTAGCTTACGTTACACTATAACAGTGACTAACATTATAGAGTGAATGTAACACTAAAACGTTATGCATAGTAACACTAACAATTCATGTAACCCTGTAAAAGTTACTGTAACACTGTAGACGATAATGGAAACACTACATGAGTTAAAGTGACACCTAGTATAACAGTGACTAACATTGTAGGAGTGAATGTAACATTGTAACAATTGATGAAACACTGTAAAAGTTAATGTAACCGTCTAACAGTGAAAGTAACACTGTTAGGGATTTAATGTAACTGTGTATTTCTGTGCGGAGAGAGAGCGTAATCCGTCGTGTGTTAATGTTGATCTCTTTCAGGTCGATGAATACATTCAAGATGGCACCGGGGAGAATCGCACTGTTCCTGTGCTGTCTCCTGTATACATGCGTGTCAGTGCGGAGTGTGTCAGAGCTGTGTAAAGGTTCTCGCTGCTCAGAGCCGGCAGACACCAGGCCGTGTTCGGGATCACACTGTGACTCGAGCCGTTCATCCAGACCAACGCGTCAACACAACCCAATAACACACAGCAGATCGGCACCGACCCACCAACGTGGAGTCTCGCACCTTTCTTCACCTGACGTCCTGGAGTCACACGCGGCTTCTCATGCTCACACTCAAGCCAGGGAAAGGATGCGGACCGCAGAGGTTGCGGGTCACACGTGCACCGGAGCGGATTGTATTACCACCAAAAGACCGCCGCAGGCAATTAACGATACACGAGAGTGCAGAGGGCTGGAGTGCAGACTGCCTTTAAGGATCAGGGCCAAGCCCAGAGCGAGGCCGTGCCCTCCAGACGGCTGCAGACCTGGCTCAGACGACGCTCCCGTGCACGTTCCGGACAGAGCTGCTCAGTTTCTGGGGGAATTTCCGGATATCGGGTATCCTTCATCAGAACTTGGAGGCGCACCACTGGGAGTGCAGCTCACATGTGACATCAAACCAGGTGCAGTGAGTCAGTGGATCCAGCTGTTCCGTCCTTGTTTGGGTTTTATTTTAAACCTAATCTCCCCTCCTCTTAAACTAAGCTAAATTTACCAAGTCAGCTTTTTCCCTTTACGTCTACCAGCGCACACACACTCTCCTGTATATGATCGATTTTTTTCACCGCACAACTGGAACACGATTACTTTTCCGCAGAGGCGTACACATCTGTTCAGCTGTACTTGGATGCCTTGTGGAACTGCAGCAGAGGGAAAATCTCTGGCACTCGAGCGCCGCGAATATTTTTCTGCTTTGATGTCTTTCCATGCTAGTTTCCTAGCCTCAAATTGCAGCCTTGACAGGAAGGGAGAAGAATAGGAGTAAGGTTGAACATTTTCGAGTCATTAGAAAGTCCATATTTTATCTCACACACACACAAAGTAAAATAGTGCAAAAGAAAAATTCTTAAACTATAATCCACAAATTACTAGCAGTGCCTCTCGTGAGGCCACAGCTTACTTTGAGCATTTCGAGCTCGGGCTTTTTTGTGCATCAGGTCAAGTTAAAGTGATGGACACCAGGCTGGGTTGCAGTGAATGCGCTGTTATGGAAATCTTGCTAAAAGTAGCCAACTTTCTATACCCCCGTGCATATTGGAAACACGAAAATGATGGTGAGCATTCAGGCGGCGGATCTCTGCAATATTTGCCATTAGTTAGAATAGAGTCGGACATGCTGCTGAGGCAATTATGTCCGTTACTGCACTCTGCTGTACTGTATCTGCTCTCCTGTTTTAGTTGAAAAACTTTGATGAACAGATTTTCCCAATTGAAGTCAAGTAAAAATCTCAAAAATGCTTAAACATTACCAAGAAATCATAATCACACCAAATTCCTCAGGCGTCCTCGTCCATCCCCGTTCAAGATATTCTCTCTTACGGTATGTTTTTCTTTTATTTCACAGACCAAGTGCTGCACTCACAGGCCACAAAACCTTAAATATTGGCACCTCTGCTCAAATTGTAAGAATATCTGTGAATTGCTTGAGGGTGAGCTGGAGGTCTGTAACGTTAACTCTTTTCAGTTTCCCGGAAGTGAACTGGTTTCTTTGACGTTGTCCCGGCAGTACATGAGAGAACGGCATCAGTAATTCTGTCTGACTTTTTCTAAGACTTTTTCCTATGTTGTGAAATGATCTTGATTGTATATTCTACGTCACTTTTTGGAAATCACACCCAACCATTAGTAAAAATTGATACTAGACAGCCCATTAATGACACGTAACACTATACAGTAAAGTGCAAGCCATCTTTATACTGTATGACTCCAATAAATATTACAAATATTATTCGGGCACATTTCCAGAATGAGCCTAATATTCAACCAATTTAATTACGTTCATACAAACAAATCTGTTATGGAGACTTTATTAAAACTTGGGCTGTTTTACATTTGCAAAAAGTTTGAGAAGCCCTTCTGTATGTACCCTTTGTTCAGTCTAAGTATCTGTGGTGTTACTCTTTAGCAATACCGTGTAGGAGATTTCCTCTCGTCCACTAGCTAATACTAAATACGCGCATCTGTTGACTTGTCTAACTCTAAGCAGTAAAATATTAAACAGGAAGCAATAGAGCAAGATGAAGAAAAATAAATCACTGGACTGTGGTGTCCCATGAGGCTCCATGCCCTGTATAATGCTCAGTGGTCTCCCGTCTTTCTTTACGGAAAAAGAAATATTGAACCCGGGTCTGTTTCTTTTCCCAGGAGAAAACGAGGTCCCCTCAGAGGATGCCCTTGTCCTGCACCTGCAGCTTTCCAAAGGCCAGGAGAAGCTTGTGGAGGCCCTGCGGGCTCAGCAGTTAGTGATCCGTGACCTACAGCAGCGTCTGGAGGAGCAGCAGGGAGCGCTTCTGACCCAGCAGCGCGAGATCCTGGAGCAGCAGCGGCGCATGTACGAGCAGATGGACGTGGTCAAGGCGCAGTACGGCGTGCTGTCGGAGACCGTTAAGCAGGTGTCCTTTCAAGGCCTGCAGGGGGAGCTGCAGAGTTATTTGGAAAGCCAGCTGGCAGGGGTGCGGAGCCAAGCTCGCAGTCACCTGCAGAAATCATATGCCGTGCATAAAACGGATGCCAAGGTGATGGATGTGACCGGGGACGAAGATCACGCTCTGCTCGGCTGTCGCGCCGCATGCGGGTCTGAAGAGTACTGCAATTTTCAAATGCAGCCACCGCAGTGCCAACCGTGCACCATGTGTCCACCTGGGTTCTTCCTGGTCTCGCAGTGTTCACCCAATGCTGACAGGATCTGCCAGGTATCTCACTGAAACCTGAAAACCTGCATGAAAACCAGCTCTTGCTGATCTTGTTATATCTTTAAATAATGTCCTGTATATTGTTTTATACAGGACAGAGACGAATGCCTGGAAATCCCAACGGTGTGTGGAGAGCGAGTGAAATGCCTCAATACACCAGGTACACAACTCACACCAGAGTATGATGTTTCAACATTAAAATGCTAATGAATGGAAATGACTCGATCAGCACATGGCCTCATCTAAAGTGCACGAATTAGTAGCCGGATCTCTGTTGCATTGCGTTAAATTTCGAATATATGCAAATGACCACAGTTGCAATAACCAGGCAAGGAAACATTGCTGACTCACAAAACTTTAGCAGGAAGATTTAAATGTCTTTCATTCAATGGTGGATAGTTTCAATTGTATTACAAGAAATAGTCTGATAGTGTAAAAAAAAAAAAAAAATACTGACGAAAGATTTCAACAAAAAGAACCGACAAAAGATTTCAAAAGAACAAAATACATCACCCATCCATTTTTCATGCTACTGCTTGTTATGCGTCTTCATAGTTGATACTTTAGGTCTTCAAATAGAAACCTCGACTATGTCAGAATTGCAGGCTCGTAAAATACAGCTGAAATTAACATTTGTTATTAACCAAATGATTAAAATTTGCTGTAAACTATTCCTATACTTGTGTGGACAGGTGGCTTCCGGTGTTTGGGCGTATCTGAAAGAGACATCTCTTCAGGCCTGTGTGGTCACGAATACTTCTACAATCAGGAGCTACAGGAGTGCCAAGCATGTTCAGACTGCGACGGTCAGCCCATAGCTGTGCCATGTGGCACCATGAGCGACGCTGTGTGTGGAGCAATCTCTGCAACCACATTCTCTCAATCCTGGTCCGCCTCGGTCTCATTACCCCCAGCGCGATCGAAAAGCGGTGCTGTATTCCCCGGTCTGCCGTTGAGCATAACAGGAAAGGAGGGGAGTGACCTTCTGGTCAGCCATGATGGCTCCATCAGCCTCCATCAGCATGGTCTACTCTGGCTGGATCACAACTTTGCCTTGAAGCACAGTTGCCGCAACTTCCTTCAGGTTGGTGTGAGGCTTAGCGGTGGCAGCGAGGAGGAAGGTCGAGACCTTAGTGGTGTACGAGTGGAGCAACCAGAAAGGAAGCACTTCCAGGGTGTGAGTGTGAGTGCAGCGGCTGAGGTGGAGCCCAACCAGACTCTGTGGCTTCTGCTCAAGAGTCCAAACCAGCACTGCAACCAGAGCAAAGAGCTCCAGCTTTACGAGCTCGGATCTTCTGCGTTCAGCCTGCTGTGGCTCTCACATGACACCGGAGCTGTCGCAATGACCGCACAGACGTCCACGGCACCTCACTATCATGGGAATTACCGGCCATCCTTTCGAGTTGCTACGGTCTCTGACGCTTACGTAGTGGCACTGACTCATGACAGCCGTGGAATTCGCTTCACTGAGCGAGGCGTCGTCAAGTTCGTCCTGCAGCAGGCACTTTACGCCATGGGCCACACGTGTGTCCGTGAAGGCTTTTCGCTAGTTGCATACATTAACGCAAACGGGACCAACCAGGAAGTAATGCGCTCGTTCAAATCTGGTGTCAACTATCGGGATACCTCTATCACCTTGTCCGCTACTACCATCGTCGACTCAGGTGACTGGCTTAACTTTGAGATCTTCACTCCGACGCAGTGCAACGTCCGATACTTTGGAGACAGCTCTGGGATTAGCATGCTAAGCCTGCTCTGGATTCCAGCTGCCATTTCCTCATCCCTAATGGCCACGGTGTCTAAGACAGGGCTTCCGTCTGGAGCAGTGAGAAACAAACCTTTGTTGTTTCAGCAGGTTGGTCCGGATGCCGAACACATCCGACTTGCTGGCGCAGGACACCAACATCCACAGAGGAATTTTGTTTTCCAAGCAGCTGGGACGGTCAACGTGGCACTCACCGTGAAGCTCATCCACTCATGCAATGTGGTGAAGCTGGTGGTACATCGGCAGGGCCAGGACAGGACGAATTCAGCTCCTCTGACGCAGCAGGTCGGGGGTCAGATGCCCGAGGGTAGCGAGTGGACCAGTGTTGGCGTCAGGGCTTCTTTCGAGGTACAGAACGGCACATCCATTTACATCACGTTGGACTGCCTACGCGGACGAGTCAATCAGATCACACACGAGGAAGGCGCCAACATTTCCATCCTCTGGGTGGCTGCGTGACACCAGGATTTCACGGATCCTCATGAAAAGGTGCTTTTAGAAGATCAGATTCAGAAGGCCTTTGTTGTAGTATGCAGATAAAAAAAAAAAACGAGGTACATAATTACATAATATATTTCCTTATCTGTGGTCACAGTTTAGCACAATTTCAAAAAAAAGAAAAGAAATATAAGTATATAAAATGGTGATTTAAGGAATGTTGTCTGTCCAAAACTGAACAGATGGTTGGCAGGGTTAATAGTCATTAAATAGGATATCTATAATGAGATGGTGCTACTTAAATCAAGTTATATCCTTGTTGTTTTATGTTTTGTTTCTTTAGTGTATTTGTGTTTATTTTGCTTAATTTACTAATTTTACTCTATGTCTGAACAAAAAAGTACTGACTGCTTTCCAAGTACTTCGGCTGGTTGAGTAGTGACCAATCTTTATTTAGGGGACTAAAATTTTGATTCTCTTTAATGTTGTATATTTGTGTGTGTGTGTGTGTGTGGGTGTGTTTGTGTGTGTGTGTGTGCGAAAAAAAGAGAGAGAGAGAGAGAGAGAGAGAGATGAGGCATGTACAGTACATATGAAATGCCACTCTGCATTTCATATATACTGCATTTCATATAATGTTCAATACGTTAAACATTGTACAGACTCGGGAAAATTGCTAAAATGTATTAATATTCAAAAGATATATAAATATATATTTAAAATCTTTTTGTTATTATCTATGAACGTATATCTTACATTCACATTTTATGATAAAGTTTCTAATGAGTAGTTAGATCGGAGTTCTTACAAAGTATATACTGTAGACAAAAATCAAATCAGAGAGAAAGACCAGATTTATATGGGGAAGGATGCATAATCAAGGATTTGTTGTATCTTCCTACAGGAATTTATATAGAAATAGCATAAAAATAAATAAAAAGGCAAACATATATTTGAATGCAAAAGTTTGCACCCCCCCTCACCTCCCCCCAAAAATCACTATATGCATAGTTTGTATGAGAAAAATAAATAAATAAATAAATAAATAAATAAATAAATAAATAAAATAAAACATATTTAACTTAAATGTTTTTGGCTGGCAATTTGCAGACAAAGACTGTGTGCAGATGCAACAACGACAAACAAACAAACACGTCAGCAGATCGGTCAGTCAAATGATAAAAATATGCGAGCATACTGTAACTTCAGCAAATAATTCAAGCTAGGGGCAAAATCCACAAAATAACAAAAAAAAAAAATGGACATAAATGGCTCATATAGTTTTTTTCATTAATAGTATCAATTACCAAGTTATATAAACTCCTTTAGCCACTTCTAACATTAAAGATCGACAAATCAGAACATACAAACTGTACTGTACATAAATTGCATTGATTGCTTTTGTCCTTTTTTAATTTTATTTCTTTAGATTAATTCACTTTCCTTCACACTTCTTCAGCGTGTGTTGCGTTACACGGCCATATACTGTATTTTATACGTAGATTACGAATAACAAAAAGGTTTCACATTGTGGTAATTTCCTGATGTTATTGTCACATGTTGATGATCACAATGAGAATGCTATCATGGCAATATTGTTTTACATTTGTACATGTTTTACGTGAAATGTCTGTCTTTTTTTTTAATGCAACTTTGTTTGTGCCGCTCTCATCTGATGAGAAGAATGAATGGAACTGCGCTCGTTCTCCAAGGACACACATGATCCTACAAACTATCTGACTAACTTTACACTGCCATCCTAACAGGACAAATCCAGAAATGTCCAGCAGGCACTCTACTTCTGACAGAGACATGGAGTGTGAGAGTAATGTATCTTTCAGCGTCTATGATACTGTAACAATTTTGTGCATGTTGAATAGCTCAAACAAAAAGTTGTTTAACCAATTTTTCAGGCCATATTTAAAAAAAAAAAAAAAAAAAAAATCGAGATCATTCAGATGATTGTGCTTGAAAATAATACGAATTTATTTATTCTGCTAAAACAAAAAAAAAAAAAAAAGAGAAAAAAAAAAAATTGAAACGTGCTGTTTTGTCAAGCCGGAATAAAAGTTGCATCTATTTTGAGAAAAAAAAAAAAAAACCCTTCAAACTGTTTTATCAGAGGATTGCCTGATTTTTCCCCTCACTGTGATCCTGTGTCCTGTAAAAACCATGAGATGTTAAGGTGGATTTGATTTAAATTAGAATTAAATTGCACTTGTCATGCACCATCTCACCCTTTAATGGTTACAATTTCAGCTGCATTCTTGACCTGCTGCATGGGAAAGTAAAGGACCTTCTGTTGGAGTTACTTGGCACAGAGTCCAATAAAAGCATTGGATACAGTCATGTCCTGGTTAATCGTCAGCAGCTGTTCCATGAAAGCATTTACTGAAGTTTGATTATGTGAGAAAGGTTGAGTATACACTTCACCTTCCACTAACTTGTAGTCACTATTTACCACCACAGACTGAAGCAGTGTTATACCCGGGACGCCCTGGATCATTATTCATCCGTCCAACCATTAAAGGAAAAACACTGTTCTACAGGATATTCTTAATGAAAACCCTTCTTCTGAATCGTGTACTCATGAAACATTACGAATAATCTATACATACAGTATACATATTATTACACCATGCATAAGACCTTCTAATGCCTGATAAGGACTCACAGGATTGCATACATGCAGTATCTACAGCCTGGTTCAAAAATACTGGAACAAGTATACATTTCTGGCATCTGGCCTCTGTATACCACCACATTGAATTTGAAAGTAAACACCCAAGCTGTGAGCAAAGTCAAGACTTTTAACTTTAATTCAAAGAGTCTGACAAATGTCGAGCATTAACCATTCAGGAATTGCAACATTGTTTTATTTTTGACCTTTGGGGGGACATATTTGATATATTTGGAGGGGTTTGACACACCCCCATTTTGGGAGGCTCATAAATAATGGAGCAAACATAATCAAAAACGTAAGGGTTGGCTTTAATGCTTAGATGAAAATCCTTTTTGACAGTTGACAAGTGCCTGAAGTCTGGAACCCCTGGACACGAACAAAAAGAGTTAAAGTTTCCTCCCTTGAGATGCTTTTCCAGGCCTTTATATGACGCTTTACGCTTACCTTTACTGTATGTCTATATCTATATTTGCAATAGCAATATTCCTTAATCCACCTAATATAGATCTTAGATTCATAATACATCATTCTTCTTCTTCTTATTATCATAATTATACAGCGGTACCTTGGCACACAAATTTTATCTGTTCTGAAGGCGAGTTCTTAAGGTGAAACTTCGTATTGCAAAGCATATTGTCCCATAAAAAACAATGCAAATGCAGATAATCCGTTCCAGCCACTCAAAAGTATTACCAATATCACCAATTTCCAACTCTATAATCATATTATTGCAAACAAAACATTTAGAAAAGACATGTAAATGAAGTCAAATATTTAATGAATAGACATTTAACCTCACTTGAACTTAATTATGATTCCTTTTGGCACCGGCTGCTTTAAAAACCAAACCAAAAGTGCTTCTGTTTTCTTCTCACTACTGTTCTTGCTAACATTCTTAGGACCCAAGATGCTTAGTGATGTCTTCACTAAATCTTGCACAAAATGCAAAAAAAATATGCAAACTTGCTTCGCTTAGCTTTCCACTAATGCATTCAAGTTTTGAACGGCTCCTAAACATACACATGCAACTTAGCCACCATCTGGCCACTTTGTTTGTTTGTTTGCTGAAAATGCTTAATATGGTGAGGCACATTTCTTGCAAAATATTAGTCCTTAAGGAGAAAATTCGTGAGGCCTGAGGAGCAGCAGCAAGCTGACCGAGCACCCATTTGCAGGTAAGTGTAGGAAGAGTTTGTTAAGATCTGCATGCGTATAGAGCCACGGATATCCTCTAGTTATTTATAGAATGAAATAAGCCAAGCATACCTCACATGTAGACAGCTTACTATATCTCAAGGGCAATTGTATATAATAATAAATAAACTGCCTAACCCCCCAAAAAAAAAAAAAAAAAATGTAAAAAGTCATGAAGTCTAATATTGGGATCTAGTACAATCTTATCTTCTACAGCACATTCCAAAGACTTTCAATGGGGTTAAGGTCATGGCCAGTTCACACGTGAAAATGATTCCTCATGCTCCCAGAACCACTCTTTCGCACTCGGGGATACGATATATCAGGGAAGAGAAACTCCATAGACGTGATAACCTGGTGATTCAGTACATTCAGATCATCCGCTGTTTTCAGTTTATTGCCACATACCGTTGCTGAGTCTAGACCTGAGCGACTGAAGCAATCCCAGATCTTAACACTGTCTCCAGAGGCTCGTACAGTCGACACTATGCGTGCTTCACTTCTTACCCTGACACGCCCATCACTCTGGAATCTGGACTCATCAGATCACATGACCTTTTTCCATCACTCCAAAGTCCAATCTTTATGCTTCCTAGCAAACTGAAGCATTTTATTCTGATAAGTCTCGTATGGTCACACAGCTGTTTAGTTCAAATCCTGTGAATTGAAATGCTCTTAGTTTCGCTATTAATGATATTTTTATTTTCTTTTATGCGACTTCACCAAGAATTTAAGTCATTTCTATTGTGTCATTCATGATTTTCTTTCCCCCAACAAATATTTGCTTGAAAATACTTTGGAAATAGCAAAAAAAAAAAAAAAAAAAAGTATACTTATTGATATTGTTTTTTTTATTTTTTTTTATTAGCAGACAGTGTTAACATTCAGAAGCAAAGCTAAATCTTTCATCTTCATGATGAAAGTATTTATTGTTGTTGATTGTATGTTTACAAGGGAAACTATGATATAATGAAATGATTGTCTTCTGGCCTTAAGTTTTGCTGCCAGGATTTAGTTGAAAACTATATGAACCACTCAGGAATGATTAAAACTCCAGGATACTAAAAGAAACAGTTTGCTCAGGTGATCTTAACCCGGCATCAGCGAGACTGTACTCACGACTGTAACTCACGGCTGGTTTTTGACTCTTCTAATGTCTCTATTTGTTTATATTGTTTAAACATGATTACTCCCTGACTGGAGCCGCAGTCTGGATTCAGTCAGAATGTGACTAACTGCCCCATATAGTGAAAGGCTAAAACACTGCTTTTCTGTCTGCGCTGTGAATTAAAAGCAGGTGTGAAATGTTCTCAGCTCCAGATGTTTTATATTGGAGATCAAATGAGATCAGAAAAGTAAGCAGCCACAGAAAATCCACCACGGCCAGAAAGGACAAAAGAGAGAGAGAGAGAGAGAGAGAGAGAGAGAGAGAAAGAGAGAAAACACACTGTCATAGACGTTCAGCAGGTCTGGAGATCAAACCCTTCTCACATGATTAATGCTGATGACATCACTATGTTTCTGAATTCTCAATTCTGATTGGTCAGTAGGTGTTGATTTATTACCAGACACTAGTGCAGCTCCAAATCACATGTTCATGTTAATGCATTTGTATCCGTACTTAGTTATTTTATACTAGGAGGGGTTCAAATCAAACTGGGACTCCTGATTGTGCAGCATAACAGGACACAGTTCTGAGAGTAAAAACTCCCTTTTTTTCCCTATATGATCCCCTGATACACTAATGCCTTGATCCCAGAGTTTCACTAGTGAGAGGAACTTCTGTAAGGAACAGTTCAGTGAATTGCAAATGAAGTCTCATTCTAGCTCATCTACTGTACTTGAAGGTTTAATGTTTTGTGCATTCTAAGATGCTTTTCTGCGCATCATGGTTGTAAAGAGTGGTTATTCCTGTAAGTTGATATAGCCTTAAGGCTGATGTTCTGCCTATGGTGTTGTGAGCATTTATACAAGAGATGTTCATGTCAAACCAGGACTTAAGGGTCTTGCTCAAGGGCCCAAAAGTGTCCACTGGGTGGTGCTGGGGCTTAAACCTTCCACTCAGTAGTGCATCACCTTAAACACTACGCTTCTCCTTTAAAGGCCCAAACATGTGGAAATGGCTTATAGTGAGGCCAGGACTGTATGGTTGATTACGGCAATAACTCGCAGCTGAGTTCTTGTAATGTGGAAGTGGTGCGGTGGGCGGTATAACGTATAAGGCGCATTGTCTTGCAAAAACAGGACACCTTTGTTGATCACCTTCGGTCTGACTTCTTTAAAATGTTTGCACGATTCAAATGTTTTACTGCGGCTAAATGTCTCATCACCGTACTGTGCTTCAAGTCTTCTGTAAATGTCAATCGGTTTTACATCTTCACATTCTTCACCAGAAATATTATCGCAAGACCTGTTTGACTTGAACGCTTCTCATAAAAAAAATAAAATAAAAAAAAAAATTACGCAGAAACTTGTAAGAGCTGATATGCTGAAGTCTTACGTAGCGAGATATTTGTTTCACGTTTATAGATGGCGTCTCCAATTCCTGACATACCAGTGTGATTTTGGAACGCAACTGGAAAATGGTGTTAGGATTTCCAAAAGATGTTGGAACATAAACAGTTGCTTTATTAGCTCTGTGTGCCGAGGTTGAATTCTGTCCCACTCGTACGTACACCCCTTTGGTGCTGATGAACAAATGTTAAACATCGACACGAAAAAGCCGCAGATTCTTTCTGAAGCTCTGACTCAACAAGCAAAAGCCAAAAAGATGAGATTTTCAAATCAGATTGAATTTACCTCATTAGTTGTAGATGTTATTGATTAGATGTCGGCCTTCAGAATCATTTCAATCTCAACGTCTTGCAGATGTGTCTTCATCATGGCTTAGTTTTTTCATGTAGACCTTTGGCAGTCTGTGGGATTTTTATGAGGGGAGAGGTATAAAGTCAGTTATAAAGTTCTAAAGTTTTAATAAATACCTGGCTCAAATATTTACACGTACTCATTTGGCGGCCGTTTATTCAATAAAATCCAAACCGGCCGGTGAGTAGTACAGAGTATTAGAGGGTTTTTCAATGTAATTTCTACATATCTATTGTATCTACGGAATAAGAACCTTGTGTTTTGCTGCACAGCAATCAGAAAACTTGTACGTTCACGTAGGCTTAAGTCTGATTTGTTGTTTACTTCTACAGCACCTGGCAGACGCCCTTATCCAGATCGACTTACATTTGATCTCATTTTACATCTAAGGGCCTTGCTCAAGGGCCCAACAGTGTCAGCTGCTGGGGTTTGAACCCAAGACCTTTTAATAAGCAGTTCAACACCTTAACCACTGAGCTCCTCCTGCCAACCCGCAGCTCAGTTCTGCATCAAGTCTTCTCAGACCCTATTTAAGTGCTGTGTTGTGAGAATAAATCATGATGGCGTTCAAGTCAAACTGTAACTTTTGATTTGTGCAAGTTATGAGACTAAAAACTCTATCTATTTCTCTATATAATCACCGGATATACTAATGCACTTATCCCAGTGTTTCACTAGTGCTTGGACACCATCAAGGTAGAAAGTTTTCTCAGTACACCAGGATCATAATTAAACTGCCTGCTTTGCGTTTGAAACCCTGGCCTCCCAGGAACTCCTTTTGCCTTGAACAAGTCACCTCATGAGTTTGTCATTCAGTAAAACATTTGCGCCACTCAGATATTTAACTGGGGCTAACCGTGCGTTCACATCGACACCTGTCACATCGACGCTTGTTGCCGCTCTGACGTAGACCGAATGCCTTTCTTGTATTTAAAGGGGCCGCAAAGCAATCAAGCTTGTTGAACTTGTGGAGACTGACCAAAATGTGGAAGAAAACGAGAAATTGATTGATAGAAAGAACTGTATTGTAGAAATAAACAAATTATAAGGCATTTGTATGGTGTGGCCTCTATTCATTATGAAATGCTAGTCTAATTTAATAAATAAATAAATAAATATATATACACGGTGGAACCTTGAATTACGAGCATAATTTGTTCTGCAAGCGGGCTCGTATTCCAAAACATTCCAAAACACGTAAACCAAATCAAATCTTCCCATAAGATATAATGAAAACTCAAATAATTCGTTCCACAGCCCAAAAAAATAAATACAGAAAAATAATTAATACAATATATAAAGTAAAAATAATACAAATAATACAAATTAACCTGCATTTACCTTTAAAAAAAGTTTAAATAAATCCCAACAGATAAGTGTTTTTGTTTGTGTGCACAGGCATTTGTGTGTGCACGTGTGTGTGTGTGTGTGTGTGTGTGTGTGTGTGTGTGTGTGCGTGTGTGTGCGTGTGTGTGTGTGTGTATGGAATTAGCCCCTTCCCTTGTCTCGTCATACACAGTAAAACTCCTCTTCCCTCCCCTCACCTTGATATTTAAGTTTCACAACAAACACACACACAACGGAAACACTGTTTTAACGGGATCAAAAGAAATCTCTCTAATGACACTCGCATGAGCGCAGATTAACGGAATCACTGCTGTAAAGTAAAAAAAAAAAAAAAACTAAACGAATGAACCAGAACCTTACCTTTGAAAAGAATCGTGACAGAGCAGAGTTTCTGTGTAGAGCAGAGTGTGGGGGTCTGTGTGAATCTGGGGAGGGGGGGGGTGTAAAGGAGAGAGATTGTGTGTGTGTGTGTGTGTTGGTGTGTGTGTGTCGGTGTCAAAAAACTCGGCACTCGTAAACCAAGACATGCTCGTTTTCCAAGTCAAGATTTATTAAAAATCTTTGCTCATCTTGCGGAACACTCGTAAACCGAGTTACTATATATACAGGGTGGGCCATTTATATGGATACACCTTAATAAAATGGGAATGGTTGGTGATATTAACGTCCTGTTTGTGGCGCATAAGTATATGTGAGGGGGCAAACTTTTCAAGATGGGTGGTGACCATGGTGGCCATTTTGAAGTCGGCCATCTTGGATCCAACTTTTGTTTTTTCAATAGGAAGAGGGTCATGTGACACATTATACTTATTGGGAATTTCACAAGAAAAACAATGGTGTGCTTGGTTTTAACGTAACTTTATTCTTTCATGAGTTATTTACAAGTTTCTCACCACTTATAAAATGTGTTCAATGTGCTGCCCATTGCGATGGATTGTCAATGCAACCCTCTTCTCCCACTCTTCACACACTGATAGCAACACCGCAGGAGAAATGCCAGCACAGGCTTCCAGTATCCGTAGTTTCAGGTGCTGCACATCTCGTATCTTCACACCATAGACAATTGCCTTCAGATGACCCCAAAGATAAAAGTCTAAAGGGGTCAGATCGGGAGACCTTGGGGTCATCAAAGAGTTGACCATCTCTTCATTTCTCACAAGTGCAGCAACCAAGTTTCTCGCCGATTCACTCATTCTTTCTAAAGATGGCGCTGTGTTTTGATGACGTCATGTTTCATTCAATATATTCAGACTTTTCATTCAATATATCAGTTTTCAATCCACATATTCAGAATTCATTCAATACATATATTTTTTCAATCAATATATTCAGAATCCATTCAATATTCTCACGTTTCATTCAATATATTCAGAGTTTTCATTAAGTTCTCTCATGAATATTTTCCTAAAACGGCATTCCTATATATATATATATATATATATATATATATATATATATATATATATATATATATATATATATATATATGAACAGAAGCCACACCATACAAATGCCTTATAATTTGTTTATTTCTACAATACAGTTCTTTCTATCAATCAATTTCTTGTTTTCTTCCACATTTTGGTCAGTCTCCACAAGATCAACAAGCTTGATTGCTTTGCGGCCCCTTTAAATACAAGAAAGGCATTCGGTCTACGTCAGAGCGGTGACGAGTGGCGACAGGCGTTGGCGGCAGCGTTTGGTGTGAACGCAGGGTTCTTGCACTTGGAGCATCTATACTATATCTCTCTCCAACAATGTTTGTTTCCAACCTCCTTCCAAACTCTCCCGCAAGTTTCTTTTTTTTTTTTTCAGTCTGTATAGTGAGGCAGATCAGTCAGATCATATAATACATGCTGTACAAATATACATATTTATACTGTACACCATGTGGACCGATCACAGCTGTGGTCTGTATCGCCATTATTAGTTATATTTCTGGAAAGGTGTCGTATTGTCTGCCTTAGGGTACATGGCTACACAGTACCTACAGAGGACCTTAGGAAAAGAGTTGAAACAGCGGCATAAAATAAATCAGGATTTACTATCAGCTCGAACCAGTCCATGTTTGACACCCTTCTGTGCAAACTCCCATGAGAAAACTCAAACCTAGCCAATGTTTTTCTTTGTCGTTCTGATGTTTGATATGAACATTACCTGAAGCTCTTTACATGAATCCGCATCATTTCATGCATTCTGTACGGACATGATGGGATAGCTGCACAAATAGTGAAACTTAAAGGTCAACCTAAGGTTACTGATGATAGACAAGAGGCAGTTAGAACAGAATCAGGACAGAAAACCTCTTGGCTTTGATTGAAATGAAGAGTGTGCGCAGTGATGGGAACACCAGCTCAATCATATGCAACACTAAAGTCTGTGAGAAACATGAGGAGGTCTTTTATCTAAAGCATTTCCTAATGGGAGTCTCTGTTCTTTTACACCCCCTTCACTTTAGAAATCACTTTTCATTACAAGGTCATCACTGAAAGGTTTAATCGTGCACTCTGGAGAGAACCATAAGGCCATCGGGGACAAAGCAAGAGCAATCAGAAGGCTTCATTTATTTTCATCAGACATGGGCACTTGGAAATCTAGTCATCGCTTGCAGAAGAGATTTCCATGACTTTTGTGTGATGTTGATATTTCCATTAGTGGAAAGTTGCGCAGGTAATTCCGAGCAGCCGAGAGCGATAAACGCGAGATCATTGCTGGCTCAAACTTCACATATTTCACTTGCGATTTTCCGAAGATATTGTTTCATTTCTAAAGTTATTTTAGTCCTTTTAAACTGTGAGCCAAACTGAATGATCTCAGTCTGTTAACAGAAGACATAGGGGAGGAAAACAGATAGCGTTGCTCCAGAAGACATCAGGGAAAGTGCAGCAGTTCAGCTGTTCTTCCTTAAAGAAACACGGCCAGCTGGAGCTCCTGCTGAATCAAACGTGTCGTCTCGAACATTCCTCGAACGCTGAGGTTACGCGAAGAGGAATTTGCATGCAATTCTCCAATCTTTTCCAAACTGTACAATTTCTTCAAACATTCAACCATCTGCTGTAAGAAAAAGCGCTGTACTGTAGACGATGAGCTGTTCGTCCACCTTCCATCATGGCAATACTGATGTCAGGTGTGATGAGGAGACGCCCGATTTGTGTCATCTTCGACATGTCTCAGTGCTCCTGTTTTACTCATCACCTCTGAACTTTGACCCCAACGACTTAAGTGTTTGAGAAAGAAATAGCCCCGTTCGTGAAACATCTGGTTGTGTTTAACAAGCCGGCAGGGGAAAGGTAGTCACCATGACAACACTAGAAAAAAAGACTTTATGATGTGTTTCATGTCCTGATGCTGTAAATGGACGGATTTGGAAGCCCTTCACTTTCCGAGAGCAGTTTATGCCTCTGCCTTTGCTTTAGTGTTTGAGCTCAGCAGGTTACGTCTATGAGTGGATGCTCAACACAAAAGATTTACAGCACAAAGTAACAGAATATATATATATATATATATATATATATATATATATATAATTTTTTATTTTTAAGTTTTTTTTATTTGATTCATGTCATGTGTCAAAGTTTATGGAGGCTTTTCTAAGTTCATGATAGTAGAATGTTATGTTTTTCTGCTTCTTTGCCAATTCTTGATTATGTCATTTATTTAAAAAAAAAAAAAAGGCACTGTATTTACAGACTAAACTAAAGACAGCCATACAAGAAAGAGAAATGTACGCAAACCTGCAGACTATCAATCATTCATATATTCCGAGTTATCTGTCCATGCAACAAGACAATTTTACTTCACAACAAATCTCTAACTTTTTTTAGTTTAAAAATGAGAAGTTAATAAATAACTTTTAAAACGAGACCATCGATCTTATATGTCTGATTTTTCAGAGTTTAAATCTTGAGGAGTACAGAACAACTTGCAGGGCAAAACCTGCATTATTTCATGTAACATGTTTTACTGTTAGCAGTGTAAATAAGTAAAAATTATACATTATTATAAATTAATTCCTTTTTATATCTTTATTATAAAAGATTGCACTGCAAAAAGTATATCTAAGCAAGTGAAAATATTGAATCTAGTAAATGCATGTAGAATTTCTCAATATAAGATTACAACAAGCCGATTATAAGATTCAGCCGATTTCTAGACATTTTAAGTAATAATTTAATCATAAAGTTCTTGTTCTAAATAAGTGAAATTATCTGCATAATGGAAGAAGGAATGAGAAAATAATTGCATTTTTAAAAATAATTCTATGAATAATAGAAAAAGAAAACGATGCTCATAAATTAAAATAATGTGTCTTAAGTAGGCTTAAATATCGTATTTTTGGTTTGTTGTTTGTTTATTTGTTCTAAGAAAGATTAAAAAAAAGATTTTCAATCATATTCAGAATATTTTGTTCCTTGCTCTCATTTTTTGCAGCATCGAAGCTCATTTTGAAAGACTAACTAGCATGAAGGTAATGTAGTGCATGAATACTTACAACGGTTTATTTAACAGGAGATAAAGTTGTCAGAAACGCGTTGTTCAAGTCATAAAAATATACGATTCTCTGACCTGATGGAGCTCGGCAATCAGCAAACCTTACAGTAAATCATGAATTCATAAATCTCCCTAATGTCATGATGTGTTCAAGATCACAGGCAGAACTCAGATTATTTACGATCCTGAGCTTCAAAGGTCATTTTGGAACAAGAATTTTAGAAAAGATCACAGAGACGTCACAATGAGCAAAAACACTTACTGCATGACCAAAGGCCAGTTCACACAGGATGCTTCTCCCCCCCCCCCCCCTTTCACCTTGTATAATATTCTTCTATAGATTTATGCCTGTGCTACTCAACAACAGAGAAAAAAGATGAATAGACTGTTAATTCGTGACACATTGAGCCGTGTTGTCGTTTCAGCTGGAGAACGATGTGGCAGGCTGTCCTTGTGTCCTGTGCATCACTAACACGTCTGTACATTTGGGTGTTAGGTTTCAAAAAAAGCCATGCCGTTAGGGCCAGTAGCACATGTGGAACGCTGTGCATGCAGTACGGATTAAACCAACAGCAAATGTTGTGTTTGGTTCGTTGCATGAGAAAACGAGGCAGTTAATAAATAACACATTTCTGTTTTGTTTGTTTTTTTGCCGCCCTGATTATGCATGAGCATCACTCCTAACGACTCTCATAGACCTACAGGTTCCACAATCATGGCATCATGGAGTTGGGATGATTTATTGCGTGTAAGGGATTAATGTATTTTTATAAAGTTAATAGTTTATAGAATGTGTGGTGTAAAAGAAGATGAAGTGTAAAGCCAGAGTAACACAAGATTTGCCCTGTGCTCACACTAGCAAGCAGCAAGGCAACAGCCGATTCTGCACATTTGCATAACATAACCATGATTTCAGCATCGGTAGTAAAAGACATCTTGACAAAAATACATTTTGAAATGAATGCTTGGACGAATCCTATGGCATGTGTGAGTCAATGTGTTTTCTGCAATTAATTCACATTTCCTGTTTGATGCACAAAAATCGATGGGGAAAAGCTTTGGGACAAAGCAGCACAGCTCAATGGCCAGTGGATGTACCTAGAACACTTAGCTTGCTTTGCTATTCTGTAGTATGAAGTTGCAGTAAAGGCCATTCCCACCAACAACCAGCAATATACTGTAACTGAATTGACTCATCTGCTAGTTTGCTGCAGCGTTCATCAAAGTGGATCTTTCTTTCAACTCATACTGTACGGCTTCATTTGCAATCTATGCAAGAAAAAGAAAAGTTCTGTCTGTTCATTTGGTCAGAACTCGCTCTTTCAAGACCTTTACGTTTCGTACCTATGGAGGACCCAGAACCAGTCTCCGAAAATCTTGTGCCTCTCTGTACTTCTGTATGTCTGTCCGGGCCAGATTATGTTCTATCTTCACACGAAACTGGCTGGGAAGAATTTAACGGAACTTTTGCAGTAGTTAGATCTCTGCCGGAAGTTCAAACTGCAGCATAAGCGAAATCTAAATGTTGAGTAAAAGCGATGTTATGAACAGTTATGTGCCGGATTGAATGATCTACTTAAAAAAAAAAAAAAAAAAGTCACTAATGCGCTACTGTTTCAATGTAAACAAACACCTGCAGCAATAGATATGAAAAAGATTGAAGATTGAAAAAATAAAGGGAATATTTTTACTGGGATTAGGTCACATTTTCCCTAACACACAGCGCTGAAGTGAATTTTAACTTTTTTGCTGGGGTCGTTTTAAGGCAAAACTTGGAGTGTATTTGTCTGACCATGAAAGAAATACATGATACTCAACCTAACAGATTGTGATTTCTGTGTATTAATAAGTTAGACAGAGAGTTTCTGCTGTACTGAAAGACACACAGACGTGTACGTGGACTTCAACCTCAAATAATAATAATAATAATAATAATAATAATAATAATAATATCACTAATTACATTAAAGATCAGCTGGTTATATTTTGCTTTAACCTTTTAACTGTTTCTACAAACTTTTCATATCAATGGCAGGTACTTATACTAGCTAACATATAAAAACTTATCAACAGCACTAGTCCTGAGACCTATTCCTGGAGGACCACTTGCCCTGCACATTGTGGTGCTATCTCAGATCCCAGCACACCTGATTTGACTAATCAACTAATTTGACTAATCAACCCGTGAGGGTGGTCAAGCAGGGAAAACACTCGAATATGCAGGGCGGTGGTTCTCCAGGAATAATCCTGAGAACTACAGCTCATAATACACTGCACTTGACATCCATACTGTACAGTACATGCGGACTCGGTCAGCAGCTGTGACTAGTCCTGAAAGCATTCATAAAATCAGAAGGGAAAAGATGTGACATTATCTGGAAGTGTTTTGGGGTTTTCCAGAAGAAATTCAGGGAAAAGGGTGGATAAAACAAAACACGCAAAATGAATACTAACACACACAAAAAAAAGAACAAATCTGTAAACACTCGGAAATCACAAACGCACTGCTGAGGCAATGAACTACTTCTGTACAAGGACCCTGATCTTTACAACTCATCTGTTGTGTGTGTTTGTCTTTCATGGTGGCGTGACAAACTCCTGAGAAGAGAGTGCCCCCTAGAGGCAGAGGCAGGTTCTAATAAGAGCAGAGCTTAATTTATTTCTGAGACTCATCCAATCCAGGGTTCACACACACACCAGCAGGTCGGATAATGGCAGCAATTTTGATGATTGTGGCCGAATTATAAAAAAGCCCTGAATACCACATGCTGTATCATTCATCTCAACAAAACAAAACAAAAAGGGAGAAAAGATTTCAAAAGTCATTGCCGAACCAGTTTTAAAAGGCACCCATGATAAAAACAATGCGAATGTAATTAATCCAAGCCAGAAGGTTTCGTTTCATGTGGATTGTACAGTATGCGCAAATGCACTACAGTTGAAATCGGGGCCACTTTTAGGACTTACTTAAAACATGTTAATTTTTTGGGGGAAGGAAAATGAAGCACCACAAATTTCCCATTGTTTACAGGTTTTCCCACCTCTTATAGTGTAATGTGGAGAAAATGTGAAGGTGAATTAATTTCCATTTTTCTTTTATTTAATTCAATTTTAGTTATATAGCGCTTTCAACAAATAGGCATTGTCATGAAGCAGCTCTACAGAAAGAGCCAATAAAAAAATATGTAGCTGTATGAATGAACTATATTATACACAGGATATCATGTGTACAATGTATTCATATGTAAAAAAAAAAAAAAGTTATTTAAGAAAATTCTAAAAATACACAAAAAAAGGAAAATATTATTTAAAATAAACTGGGTAAAAAGAAGGCAAAGGTAAATATATCAAGATGATGTAAAAATGATTAATGTGTAAAATGTTCTCAAATTAATTTAATATTAAATTACAAACAAACTAACGTAAAACCGACCATTAGAAAGCAGAACATAAATTATGGCAAAACTCAAAAACTCAAAATCAGTACGAGTGAGAAGTAAGACATGTGACCAGGTCATGTGACTTATAGGACTGTTTGGATATTGGAGTCCTTATCAGCCATTTTGTGGCTGAAACCAATGCTGATATAACGATGTAAAACTGAATGAATATTGCAAAAGTAAAAAAAAAAAAAAAACAAGGTGAAATTAAATAATTTATGTGAACTTTGCTTTGAAAAAATAATTAAGCATATAAAAATCATATAAGAAACTTACAACTTATAAAATTAGAAATAATGAATGGATTGAATAAGAAAAACATGATTAATTGATCACGTATAAAACTTACTTCAAAATAAGCAGACTGTGAACATTATGAATGTAATTAATTAATTTTTTAAAATCATTTGTTCAGAAATCCCATCAAAACGTCTATTAAAATGAGATCATTTGAAATGAATAAAAACCTGTATTTTCATTTAAATTAAATTATTTTGTGATGTGAATTTCCCTTAAGAGTTAAACCAGGTCCAAACTCAAAGACATCCAGCCTGCTTCCCAGACGTGGTTCTGCTTCATATTGCTTCTTTTGAGGACAAACAACATGAAGTTGCAGATGAAAGCAAAAGAGCACAGCAGCCCATTTGATTTTCCGAGAACATACTGAATGTGCAGAAGTGCTGTGCTAGGTTTCTATGAGTGGCTATGAAGTGCTTTTATCTTACTGTTGAAATGACTGAAATAAAAGCTCTGAGTGCTGCTTGTCCTGCCTCGAGTGTGTTATTTCCAAATGGGACAGATACAGAATGTAGACTTATTACATATGCTCTTTGTGCACTACTGAGTGGAGGGGAAATAAAAGCAGCAATGGCAAAACTGACCAGAGTCATCAGAGCCCGGGCAACCGGAAAACGCACAGTAGGAGTCAAGCTGTGTCAATGTTTTTCATCAAACAAGCTGAAGGTTTGCATGTGTGAAAAAATTGATTGTTGAAATGTTTTCAGAAAACCTTGTTCCAAATTTCAAACCAGTAGGTGGGGGTAAACCACCAATTTGTGGTTTGATAACTATCATAAAAAAAAGAAGGAGGAAAAAAAAAAGATGCTGGCGAAGGAACGACCTTCTAAGGAGTGAGAACAAGTACTTGTTTCATGGAAATTCTACAACATTTAATATAACTATAAATTAATTTTTAAAAAGATGCCATTTTACGAATAGAATTTTTTTTTTTTTTAAATTAAATTCCTGTGGCATAGCAAGAATAAAACACTTCAGGATCAATCAAATGTTCATTTAAGTAAATTATTAGAGAAATGCAAAAATCCATCTTCTCCAGCTACATTTTCACAAACAGCCTATTTCTTTTATTGTCCTGTTATTGACTTACCAATAAATGCACTTAAATTCATCTTGATAGTTTGGTTAGTAGCTTGGATTAGATTTTTAGTTTGGATTTTTTTATGTCATTTTTTTTTTCATGAAAAGAACATTTTGTGATGTTTGCTTTGTCTGAAAAAAAAAAAAAAATCATATGAACCGTCTTAATTTTACTGGAATATTTGTCCTGAGTCTAAAGCAGAGGTGGGTAGTAACGATTAAGAAATTCACTCTGATTAACACTGCATCAAACTAGTCAATTCAGTTACAGTATGTTGCTTGTTGATTGTCGGTTGTGGGTGTGGCCTTTTCTAAAGTAGCAATAATCTCATATAGTCACATGACCACACACAAACTGGCTGCATAGCAGGAAAAAATACCTTCAGCCGTGGACAGGGAATGAAAATATAAATTTAGCAACATTAGTAACAGAAGAGGACGAACACCCCTGGCCTCATATACAAAGCATGTTTCACTTACACACAGTGCAAAAGAACAGCTTCATACAGCGCTGTCCTCATACAGACAGACATGTTAGCATCTAACCTGAGGAAGCATGCTGTGGTAAGTTTAGCCGTTTCATTGAATGTTGCAATGTTAGCATATTCAATTATTATAATATAAACAAATCTAAAAAATAATATTCTAAAAAAAATAACCAGACATTAAGATTGAAACAGTTACTCAGTCCTTGAGTAGTCTTTTTTTTTTTTTTACCAAAAAACCTTTTACTCTTACTTGAGCAATATTTTGGATGACTACTTTTTACTTCTACTTAAGTACTATTATTTTGAAGTACAGCTACTCTTATTTTAGAAAAAAATTTTGGTTACTCTACCCACCTCTGGTCTAAAGTTATTTATGAATTTCAGTGAAGCTATACAGTGAAAAAGATCTGTTCTTAAGACATCTACTGTAGGTTTTCTAACTTCTGCACCCTTACTAGCTCTGCTTTCTTGATTTTTTTAATTTACGGTCATCAGGAAACTGAACATTTACTGAAGGAAAGTATATCTTAGCAAGTGAAAATACCTATAATCTAGTCAAATGTTTCTACTGTTTCTTATTTAAGATAACAGAAAAATGTAGTATAATAAAACCTATTGTTAGTCATAGTCTATATAGCCTAGGTTTACTTTTTTATGGAAATATATACTAAAAGTCTCTACCAACAGAACAAGAAATATAATATATAATATAATATTAAATATCTAAAACCCAATAAAACAAGAAATGTACAGTAAAATACCTAAAAAACAATTGAATATAATATAAAATTCCTAATCATAATTCATCAAAAATAATAAAACAAGTAATGTACACTAAAAAGGACCAAAAATAATTAGAACAAGAAATGTACATACAGTACAAAACACTTAAAACCAACAGAACAACAATAGCAACAAGAACAAAAAAATCTCCCCCCCTCCACCAAAAAACAAACAAACAAACAAGCAATGGAACAAAGCAATGGAACAACTAACAAAACTATTCTATTTCCATCCACTCAAGACATTCACACTAAAAATAACTAACAATCAATAAAATGAGCAATTTGCACTTAAAAAAAAATCTATACAGTAGAACAAATCTACAAGTTACACTTACAATAACTAAAAACAAGAAATTCACACAAAAACCAAAAACCAATACAAGAAACCTACATACAAAAAAATTTAAACCAACAGAAGAACTTACAAACACAAAAAAAAAAAATAATGAAATTTACATGAAAAATACCTAACTAAAAACTTATAGAACAAGAAATTGACACAAAAGTAACTAAAACTAATTTAAAAAATAATTTGAAATAAAAAATAGCTAAATATATTTAGCAATTACTTGCATTTTGAGATATTGACCTAAAATTTAAAAATGCAAGATATTTTCACTTGCCTAAATTGCCATAATATAATACACAATGTTCTGAATTCAATGCTTCATGCACACACTTTCTATTAAAGTGTAACTTTGAGCAGCAGGTCCACCTTTGCGTATGATTTTTTTTTTTTTTATTTGTTTCAGAACTTTAGCCAATTTTGGTGCTTGTTCTGCATTGTATCTCATGTCCTGCCCAATATACAGCTCTTATTGCTGAGGCGCTTCAGAAACGCAGTTACCACAATCCATGCTGGTGTGTTTATATGAGTGTTTTCAAGCCTTTTGCGGTGTTGTCATATTGATAAACTTTTTTTAATTGCATTAAATGTGAACAGACAGTTTTCCTCAAAAACAGAAATCCTCAAACGTATCAGGATTCTTATCAACATTATTCTTGTGCATTCAGTTCAAATATAAAGACTCCCTGATTGTAATTGATGAATGAACTTGAATCACTAACAAGTGCAAAATCATCATAAACACACCCGGGTCCAGAATATTTCCACAAGAATATTTATTTGTGATTTCCCAGTCACATACAGTACATTTTTCAAGAGAACTGGAAACTGAAGTTTAATCTGTTTCGACACAAACGTCCTCTGAATTCGAATCACAGACACTCACATTAGCTTTAACCAATATAACGATGTTGACCCTGTCTGGTCAGATGAAGATAAAGCTCATGTAAGGTCCAGCCGCTGTTCCTCGGGCACCTAGCTGCTAAAGAGCGAGCGTGCACCGCCCTTAAAAGGTCTGAATGCTGCTGGCAAAGGGGCAAAGCTTTTAGCGAGAAAGTGGAAGAAAAAGAGGTAGAAGAAGACAGAGTGCAATACAGGGTGGGATTTAAGACTACATATACAGTATAGGCATGCTGGAGATCTACACACATTAATATCAGAGACGCCGATAGAGCCAGAGACAGAGAGAGATAGAGATCAGATCGCAGAAGCAGACAATTTCTAGCCACACAGAGCATGCTAGCTTAGCGGATAAATATGTTCGAAGCGACATTACTACACAGAGCCATCAAGCTAGCGACAAAGCACTACATTTAAAGCGAAGCTATACGTTCAGCACTAAGACTATCACACAGTAGATATTTGGGTAAATATTGTACATCACAGGCTTGGAAAAGCGAAGCGTTCATGCACATGCAAATCCTTGCAGGCCCGATAGTAGCAGCAGCAGCAGCAGCAGCAGGAGAAGAAGAATAGACAACATAAGAACGTGCCGAGGACAGTACGGCTTTTTTTAAATGACTTATTTTGTGTCAGCTTGCTAATTCAGAACGAGGACAGACCTTACATACACCTCCATAAAAAATCTAAAGAAAAGGAGGAAAACCATTCGTTATACATGTAAAGGATACGGATAGGTAGCATCGATGTATGTAGTGAACTAGAAATGCAAACCGAAGCAAATTTAAACATCACACCTGACTGATTTTTTCATCCAAATCCAAAACACATTCAGGCGAATCACAGTTTCATCAAAACAGTTAAAACTATGAACATCCACTGGACTTACAGGAAATCTAAAGTGCACAAAGTTCCCCACGCAGAGAACGAGACAATACCAGCGATAAATACTAAGGCAGTACAGTTACAAATGCACAAAAATTACATATTGGCACATAAAGTCAAGTAGATCACTTGGGCACAAAGATAACCGACTTCGGTTGAGAACTGGCTTTCCATAATAGCTGGAATTTTACATCATTGGAGTCTAAAATCTTTTCTTTTTTCTTTTTTTTTTTTCGTAGCACAAAATGCAGTAAAATTAAAGCATGTCCCGTCACAGATAAATATACACATAAATCATGTATACACAAGCAGAATGAGTATATACTGTATATATAGTATATATTTTATATATATATAGTATTACAATTACATGTTATTATTGGAATAGAGAAAATAATATTTTACCTGACAAATAGACTCTTTTATATACAATACATGAAACTATTCACATAGATATGTGCTTAGGCAAGAAGTCCATTTACAGATCATGACCAGGAATAACGACTGAAAAACAAAACAAAACAAAAAACAATCGATTGAATTTCTAACACTGGTATGGATCATTAATGGAAAATTTACAGATGGTAAATTAAGTGCTACGGAGATTATTTGGTGTGCAACAAGAACGCTGGATACTCCTCTCTGCCACCGGAGGTCGCTCTCACCAGATAGACGTCACGGAATTTGACAGACACCCTTATCCAGAGCGACTTACATTTTTATCTCATTGTACATCTGAGCGGTTGAGGGTTAAGGCCCTTCCTCAAGGGCGCAACTTGGTGGTCATGGGGTTTGAACCTGGGACCTTGCGAACACCTTAACCACTGAGTATCTTCATTTACTGTATGAAGTCTTGCCAATCCCAATGATCAGATGTATTTTTTATTGCTAATGATCTTTATCTGCATTGAATCATTGCTGCATGATTATGATGTAAGTGATGGTAGCTCAGTCTAGCGTTCTTCAACATTTCACATTTGAGAATTGGCTTGAAATTTAGAATGGGTTCCCTGTTGAGTCTGGTTTCTCTCAAGGTTTCTTCCTCTAAAAGAAAAATAAAAGCGATTCCAGGTAATAATAACAATAAAAAATAAATAAATAAATAATAATAATAAAAATAAAAATATAATAATAATAATAATAAAATAATAATAATAATAATAATAATATTATAATAATAATAAAATAAAAAATAATAATAATAAAAAAAATAATAATAAAAGAAACCATCAGGTGCAGCGAGTTCAGTGAATCTGATAAACATGGTGGTTCAAGACACATAGGACAATCAGTTTCAGAAAGAAGGGGGTCGTTAAGCCGAATGAATAAAAATGGACACAAAAGACACAAAACAACAATGTAGGTTGAAACTCGCAAAAGCTGCGATTGGCAAGACTTCACAACCAGTAAAATCCTAACTGAATGAAAAAAGTCAGGAATTAAAAAGTAATTAGTGAGAGTTGGCACTCTGTACAGCAAGTGCACCCTCTACAGGTGTGGCAGTGAAATGTCCAACGTCTTTGTTACATCTCAAATCTCATTTAGCTTCTCGGATTCAATTTTAGCAACATTACTTTTTTTTTTTTTTGGGTCTAAGTGCATGTACTTAGCAATATTGCTAATATTGTTCATCATCGCTAGAGGTTGAATTCAATTCTAGCACAAATACACTACAATACACTACATGCTTATGTACCTGAAAGTGAATTATTCACAGGGACAGGTGGCTGATCCTGTCATAGGAATGAAATTTTTCATCGCTTAGCGCCTGCGTATATATATATATATATATATTTATATATACTGTATATATAAACGTGTGTGTGTGTGTGTGTGTGTGTGTGTAAGATCTATTGGTATTTGTTGCTGTCTGCTAAAGATACAGACAATCACACACTTACATCTATTCTCTATTTACTGTATAAACATTTCGGCTCTTCGTCAGAACCTGCTAGCTATTTTAACTTAGGATTAATGCTGCCTACGTCCTAGTCTATAAAAGTCTTTTGTGCTCTGGATACAAACGCTTTGCTCCGGATTGAACACCTCTGCTGTCATTCAGCTATTTGTAGACAAACACTCTCAGACAGGAAGTACAGATATCCATCAGTGACACCGTCTAGTCAGAAAGAGCCGCTTTATTCTCACGCCTAGGTACAGGCTCGGGTTGTGACAATAATAAGAATAATAAGAATAATAAGAACAGGAATTTATAAAAAGTACCCATGGACAAGGTACAAGGATACTTTTTAAAAATTATTCCTCATACACTTTCTTAATTTAAAATGTTCAAATCATCTCTCTTGACATTTCAGCCTTGTAGTTTTTAATTATTATTTCAGTCGTGGCTTATAATTATACTTATAGTATACTTATAATTATTATTTCAAAGTCGTGGCTGCAGAAGACAATAGCTGACTATACCAAAAGGGCTTAAGACCTGTTGTTCTTGTAATTTGTTCTTTTACAAACATTAATTCAAAGCAGGCAAAAAACTTACAATTTTCATTTAAATCTTATTCTTTTCTTTGCTCATTGCAACAATGTCTATAGTCTGTAGAATAAATATTTGCATCAATATAATATTTGTATGAAATGAGATTCCTGAACATATATTTGTTTACACCATTGGAAATATTTTCTTGTTCTGAGATGGAACGAAGACTTCCAGATGTGTCTTCACACTAAAGGAAAAAAAAGCACCTAAAAGATCTAAGGAGCTTTTTTTTTTTTATCAATAAGTCTTCTTTGAATGAGTTATTTAAAAAAAAAGAAATCAAAGTTAAAGTATGAGATTAAAAATATATATATATCTATATTTTTTTTTAATGTAACCATGTAAAAATGACTAACATGACAGATTCATACAGGAACAAAATTCCGGATATAGATTACTCCAGGAATTGTTGAATTTCTCCATGGGTGAAACTAATTCAGCCTGAATAGAGCTTATCACCTTTTACTGACTAAATTATTTTCACTGATAGGATTGTGTATGATAAACATCTGGATGGCAGCTGGATGCCTTTTTCCATTCCTACTTAAACGTTATTTTATTTTTTAATAATAATAATAATAATAATAATAATAATAATAATAATAATAATAAATCAATGCCACAATTTCTTGTATTTCTTAAATCATTCTCAATTGATGAGAATTACTCACCCGCTTACTCTTTACTTTTTCGACTAAGTAAAAGCGTTTTACTCTGAAATGTATAGATATAAACTTGGTTTAATACAATATAAGAGTTGCGCTCTAGCAGGAACTAAATACAAATAAACAAGCAAACAAACAAACAAATAAATAAATTTCATTCTACTGCATCCTCTATTTAATGACACTCAAATGCTGCCTGCGATTGTAAAGGCGATACAGAGGGAAGCCAAAGTGCTCTCTTTCTCTCTCTCTTTCTCTCTTTCTCTCTCTCTCTTACATCTATACCAATAAATCTCCTTCCTTCTCCTACCTTCTAAAGTGACGGCTGGCACATAGAATATCTGGTCAGGTTCTCTTTAGACTCGTTATAAATTGTGACCTATTGCACAGGATTAAAACAAGTAATTCTTCACGCTCACACCACACACATAAAGCGCACGCTAACATACTGTAGACAGGAGCGGACATTAAGACTTCTACAGGGTTCCGGACCAAGATGTCCACGACGGTGCTACGATACTTACTTAAATATGGACTTTTTGACGTTAAACAGATTCGACTAGGTTAGACTTTGAAGAAGAGGAGGGTGGGGGAAGAAAAGCAAGAAAATGACCATACATTCACAGCAAACGCTTCGTACTGCACATCGAGACGCCGGGAGCGTTACAGGTCCTGTCCGAGTCGCTCGATCTCTTCGATGAGGAAGTCGATGTCCTCGAAGGTGGCGGCAGGGTTGGAGATGACCATGCGGAAGAAGTTGACCTTGTCTCCTTGAGGCTGGTAGCTCACCATGGTCGTCCCGTACTCCATCATCCGGGCTTTGATCGTAGGAGCAACCTGATGAATAAATATATGGATGAATCCACCGTGGAAAAAAAGAATTTAAAGTGAATATCAAGTGATGATGGCGATTAAGCCACTAATTCATCCTGAAAAGTTTATTAAGACCTACAGTATAAAAACTAACGGCAGAGAAATAGATAAAGGCGTGTTTATCTGGCATTCAGGCCGTGACGGGGATGGGGATGGGTGATGGTTTGAGGTTGAAGTTATTGACTGCTCATCTGGTCTTTTCATTAGAGTCCAGAATGATTACGCTGATGCAGGAGTGTGTCTGGCGTAGGAAAGCGCGAGAGGCTAAATTTAGCAGAGGACATCTGCAGAAAGACGTGCAGAAGTAATCCAGCAATGCCCTGGTGAAAATAAATTGTTCTGTACGGATGTCTCATGTCACTTTTTATTTCTGGCAGCTGTTTAAACGCTACTGACAGAAATGGGACTCTGGGACTTTTTCTCATCTACAGAAAAAAACAACAAAACAAAACAAGAGAAGGTTATGGTTAATGTCTTTGATATGTGACTCGGGTCACACTCTGGAAAACCCAGCGTCCATTTTTCCCCAATATAGAGTATATTGCTTTTCCAGTTAACAACCACCTGCTACACTACAATGACAAAAATGATCTCTTCAAATGACAAAGCACAAGCACATGACGAACATGCTTTGGCTTTCAGCAGCACTTTTTTCAAATCATCAGATCTGCTTGCGTCACCTTGTAGCTTCTGTCTATAGAGGAAGACCGGTTTGGAAAGGACAGGAGCTTAAACATGACCTTTAATAAAAGCGAATCCCATGTTTATCCCGAATTATATCGGTTTTTCTGATATCTACACGGGGACAAATGTATACATACAGTGTGAAAAATATTTACCCACTTAGATCATTAGTTCACTTGTCCTGAGAGTCTGGCGCAGTGCTGAAGTGCTCGTCCTATCACCCGGAGCTTGTGAGTTTGATTCCCGAGTGATGCTGTAACCTTTCGCTGCTGGAGGTCTAGAGAGAGCGAGTGGCTTCTCTATGCAAGATGAGAATCATTTTTTGGCAGCACTCAGTAGACGGACCAACACACGGTACGATGGGAAAGTCCAAGAAGCTCAGCGCAGCGGTTGTGGCAACAGGGACACCTGCTCCACCAAGAAGTCTCGTCTAGTCTCAGTACTCATTTTTATGCCTCAGATCCACTTAAAACCAATGTAGAACAAGCACGTGAGTCCAACATTTCACCATGTGCTTTTGAAAAAGAACGTCGTGCTGACAGACTGACAGATGGTCCGGTCCATAGACCGAAAGTGCAGAAAAAAACGGAAAACATAACCTTAACATGAAGGGAGGAAGGAAGCTATTTCGGACATTTGACCTTGCTGTGACTTTGATCCTGTTTGGATCATCTCCCAAATCTGATAAGATGATTACATTCATAATTCCATGCCATAAATGCTACCTGACCTGAAAACACAATAATAATAATAATAATAATAATAATAATAATAATAATAATATATACAGTACAGACCAAAAGTTTGTACACCCCTTCAGCGAGTTTTCTTTATTGTGTTCTTTCTTGTGTTCTTTATCCCAAACGCGTCTCTTCTGCTTGTTGCCTGTCCTTAGCAGTGGTTTCCTAGCAGATATTCTACATGAAGGCCTGATTCACACAGTCTCCTCTTAACAGTTGTTCTAGAGACGTGTCTGCTGCTAGAACTCTGTGTGGCATTGACCTGCTCTCTGATCTGAGCTGCTGTTAACCTGCGATTTCTGAGGCTGGTGACTCGGATGAACTTCTCCTCCGCAGCAGAGGCGACTCTCGGTCTTCCTTTCCTGGGCCGGTCCGCATGTCAGCCAGTTTCTTTGTAGCGCTTGATGGTTTTTGTGACTGCACTTGGGGACACTTTCAAAGTTTTCCCAATTTTTTGACTGACTGACCTTAGCTTTTTCTTGCCATAATACAAATTCAACCTCTTTGAATGAGAAGGTGTGTCCAAACCTTTGGTCTGTACTGTATATATATATATATATATATATAAACCTGGACTTGTGTTAGGTATCTAAGCCAGTGATGACCAGTGAGACCTCTGATTTCCGTTTTTCACACTCACCTTGTGTAGACGCTTCATCTTTTCCACTTTATCTTCCATGTAGCGCAGGCCAGGCGGAAGGTACCAGAAACACACGTTGGTGTGTTGAGGCTGCGAGTACACACACATAAACAAACAATCAAACACATAAACAACAGCATGAATGCTTTTTTTTATTTTTTATTTTTTTTTAAATAATTTTCACTATAAAACACAGGCAAGCACACGCACGCACGCACACACGCACGCACACGCACGCACACGCACGCACACGCACGCACACACACACACACGTGTCACTCCATGAAACATGAAGCTCATTGAGATGCAAACGTGTGGAGGCTGCGGCGGCGTGATTAGCCTCGCCACTCACCGGCTGCCTCGTAATGAGAATAATTGTCGCTGTCACTTTTGGAGCTGCCGTGTAATCTGTTCAATCAAAAGACCAATTCATGCACAGACAATAAGGCGGGATGTTCAGGATGGGGGGAGTGTTTTGTGTGTGTGTGTGTGTGTGTGTGTGTGTGTGTGTGTGTGTGTGTGTGTGTGTGTGTGTGTGTGTGTGTGTGCGCGCTTTATGGAGCAGGTAGCTCATAGAGAGGCATTAAACTCCATTATAGCCACTCAGCCCTATTGTGTGTCTCCAGAGGGCAGCACCCGTAAGAGGCAACCATTACACACTACACTGACTACACACACACACACACACACAGACACACACACACACACACACACACACAGACACAAAGCCCTATAATTTAACATGGCTTGTGACTCGCAGCTGACCAGGCGTTATTATTTATGCAGCATCTCCGAGCTCTCGATGCATTCTGCCAGAGTTTTTTTTTTTTCTTCTTTTTTTTTTTCTTCGCCTTTCTTCAAAGAAAAAGGAAAAGTTAAACTGAAAATGTTGCATTTTCTTTTATGTGTGTGTCTCGTGTCCTGCTCTGATTCTATCAGGGTTATAATCCTCAGTCAGGCCAGCAGCCCTGTGAAGAGGCCACACTGCCAACAAGCATCATTTCCATTTAGATTAGCCAGGGCCGCTTCCCCTGCCGTCTGAAAGGGAGCGCTTTCACAATCAGCAGCGAGGCGCTAAATGGCTTTATATAAACACTGCTGGGAGTGCGCTCATCCCCCCGGGGCATCTCAGGGAGAGAAAAACGAAATAAATCAGCAAGGTAAATGAAATATATTAAAATATCAGATGTAAGAACTTGCCTTTCCATCAAACACCATCTCGTACCCTTCTCTGTCCTTGATCTTGTTGTAGAGGTATTCAGACAACTCCAGACACTTATCTATCTGAGCCTCGAAGCCAATAGTGCCCTGTGGAGAGAGAGAGAGAGAGAGAGAGAGAGAGAATCAAATAAATGAATAGAATTTTCAAAAAAAAAAACAAAAAGAAAACAAATGAATGAATGAATGAATGAAGAAAGGAAAGAAGGACAAAAGGAAAACAATGAAAAAAAAAACGCAGGAAAGAAAAAAAGGAAGGAAGGAATATTGAAAAAGAAATGAAATAATGAAGGATGAAAAGGCAAAAAGGAGTAAAATTAAGGCAGAGAAGACAAAAAAAGAAAATAGGAAGATTGATCGAAAGCAATGAAATATAAACAAAGAACAAAGTAGACAGACAAGACAAAGGAATCGAGAAAAAAAAGTAATAATAACAAGAAGGAAGGAAAGAAAGAAAAGGAAAACCTCCAGACATGAAAAAACAAACAAACAAACAAAAATAACAAGAACAAAGTAAAAAAAAAGTCAGTGGGTAAGTAAGTAAGTGCCATAAAAACAAGGAAGGAAGGAAACACAAAAATCTGCAAGTATTGGGGGAAAAGCAATGAGAAATAAAAAACATCAACAAAGAAAGAAAGAAAGGATTTTTTCAAATCAAAATTTCAGAAAAAGATTTCGGAAGCGGCTCCTGTGCGTCTGATAACAAAGCGCCGTGTTGTCGTCACTCCTCACATTCTCTCTGCTTAGTGCTGAACATGTGACACTGATGCCGTGTCATAACAAGTTGCATTAGATACTGTAAGAGCCAATCAAACGATGAAAACTGTATGAATGAAAACTATATATTTTTTATCTTAAAAAATGACTTTGCAACAGCGAAGCACACCGACCACTGGCCCACAGTAATAATCTACTTCGGATCTTGCTTGTGGGAAATGCAGTTCTTGTCTACCTCTCGATGTGCGCCCGTACCTTAGCTCGCCACATGAGCCAGAGCTTGAAGATGTCGACGTGACGTCCACACTGCAGCGCCTTGTCTCCGGTGTCGTAGCTCAGGTCGTAGTGTTTGTCCTGCTGGAACAGGTAACACGCCTGCATCTGGTTACAGCTCTGCATCAAACCCTGCAACACAGCGACAACATAGGCTGGAAACTGAGCACTTAAATAAAACACAGTCATTAAAGATGGAGATGCTGTAATGAAGTGAAGCCTCACTCCTCACCTCCTCTCTGACGAGCAAAGCCGAGCACTGCAGGGGCACCGCCATCATCTTATGAGGGTTCCACGTCATGGAGTTCGCCCTGAAAGTGTGAAAGTGCAAAAGACACTTTCATTTTTACTTTTCACTTTAGTTTTAAGTGTGGATCAGGAAAGTATGTTCAATGCCATGAGACTTTTACTTAATAACTCAAACTGGGCGTGACTCAACTCAATCTGATCCACTTAACATTTAATTCTATTTTATAGAAATATAGTTTATATATATATATATATATATATATATATATATATATATATATATATATATATATATATATATATATAAACCCTGAAATGTTAAGTATATATTCACAAGGACTTCAATCTCCAATAAAAATCCCCAAACCGGTAAGTACAAAAACTATTATTAGAATTATTAGGATTTTTCTTTGTGTGCTCATGACAATAACACTAAGACGATATAAATATTCTTAATAATACAGTATATTCCTACCAAAAAGCCATGAAGAGTAAATTGTCTGAATTGCTTTAAATGTTAAATGTAACTGTACATCTTTAAAACATGATGTTGTTACTGTATTAATGGGAATAAATTTAATGAGCTTTTATTTATTTATTTATTTATTTATTTATTTATTTACTTATTCATTTTTTATTTACTTAGTCCAGATCTGGAAAATCCAGATAATTTGTTTTAATAAGAATAAAATTATTATTTATTATATAATAACACTAATACTTATTAAGTAAAATATAAATGTATTGTTTATTGATACATTTATTAGTAGATGTATTTTTATGGTTATATAATATATATACAATACTATAGCTTTTTGAATCATAAATTAAATGAAACTCAATTTAATTATTATACCAAATATGTCATTAATATATTTCCTTTTTTAGATCATGTAAACCTGATATTATAGTATTTAATATAAATATTGTATATTTAATTTTAAAATTTAAATGGAATTTGGTTAAAAAAAGAACTAAAGTAAATACAATAATAATAATAATAATAATAATAATAATTAATAAAATAATAATATTATTATATATAATAATAATAATACTTAATAAAATATTATTATTATTATTATTATAATATTAATAATAATAATAATACACAAAATCCTAATATAGTGTGGTAATATAATATAGGTGTTATCCTAATATAGTTGTAATGAATGTATCTATCAACTAATATTAATTATAACTGAATAAAAATCAAGTAATTCAAATGAACCGAAAATCAGGCTGACAAAGATACATGTTGTAACCACGGGTGCACATTAATACAAGAATACATGTGGACGTTATCAGACATGAGGTGATGTTGCAGTGCGTACAGTAACTTGTAACCAGTCATACTGTAAGTTGATTCATGTATTTTGTATGATGTAATGCTTGTATTGATTCCTATATGTGATATATTGTATAATTTTCTTATGTGTGTGTGTGTGTGTGTGTGTGTGTGTGTGTGTGTGTGTGTGTGTGTGTGTGTGTGTGTGTGAAATGTTCTAAGGGTACGTACAGCGACCTGCTCTCTAGCAAAATGAGAAAACAAAATGCAATCAATAGAGTAATAACATTATCTGAGTTGAGAATCAGATAATATCGGCTCAGATCGTGTGTGTCCAGCTAATTTGGTCCTTTACTCACATGCTTAAATGTGTAAATGTTTTCTTGTCACACAAGATGATTCACACACTGCTTTTTGTTCTCCTGAGAGTCTCGCAGGTCACACACAACTTCACAGCTGCCGGCGGCGACTTCTCAGTGGGAGGGAAACTTACAGTAACATCAACAATTTGGTGGCAAAGCAAGCCGGATTTCTCTCTCCAGCCCGAGTGAGACCGATTTATTTCACATGCAGAAGTAATAAAGATGATGTTCTTGTCAAAGCCAATCATGTTTAAAGAGCAACTGAATATTAGAGGCAGGTCCTGGACGAAATTACTGTAAATTACTGTACACTGTCACCGATGATCATCTGGTTAAAAAAAAGATCCTTTATAGTTCTAATGACATTTTATTACATTTTATTTGAGTGTATAAACAAGCTCAATTCATCATGTTAATAAAGTGAGGAATAATGCATGATGGGTCTCATTGTTATTAATGTAACAGCATATCTGGAAGTGTTTTATTCCTCTTATTCCTCTTGTGTGTGTGTGTGTGTGTGTGTGTGTGTGTGTGTGTGTGTGTGTGTGTGTGTCTGTGTGTGTGTGGGTAGTTGATGTAAAAGAAATGAATAATTCAAATAAAAAAGGGTCTGGGCCAATGGGAGACAGCATTAGCAGACATGTGGTATACTGTATACTGCCGGGAATGGAAGAAAAGAGTCTATGATTTATAGAGTGTGAACTCGGCAGTGACGGCAGTACTGACCTCTCGACGCCGTTGAGTTTCCACCGGTGTTTCCGGGACATGAGCAGACTCCCTCCCCAGGCACCCTGCGCAGGAAAACCCAGGAGGTTAACACCCTCCAGGAGACGGATAACAAGACTGCGTGCATAAAACATCGCTCCACGGCGCTTAACACTCAACTCCCAAATGTGCTGTCTGAAGGTCGCGGCATGCATCAGCCTATACCTGTCCACCGCTCGGGACGAACTAATCCTCTTATACATGTCCTCTAATGCATGCTGATCTATGAGTGAAAAAACTTATTGAAAAAACAAAAACAAAACAAACAAACAAACAAAATAATTGTAATTGTAATAAAAAAAAATACATGTTTGTTTAACATACACATATGTACTGGATATTTGTATTTATAAACAGATGTATTAATTTGGAAAGTAAGTTACTTATATTAATAATGTATAGAGGGCATTTTACAGTTCTACCTGCTATAGGGTTTGTTGTTGTTGTTGTTGTTGTTGTTGTTGTTGTTTTTAGATCATTTGATTTTATGAGGGCCGTTAAAGTCAAACATGACATTTCTGGTGAATGGACGCATAAGAACTATCAACATTTACAGAAGACGTCAAGTGCAGGACGGTTATGAATCTCGGTCACATTGCAACTATTGTATTGTTCGTATTGTTTATTTATACACTGTACTGTCCCTACTTTATATTTGCTTTACATTTGTATTTGCTGCTATAACGTAGATGTTTCCCCAGCGTGGGAAGAATAAAAGTGTATCTTATCGTATTTTAAAACATTTGAATGGAGCGAACATTTTAAAGGAGGCCGTACGTCCGTAAATGACGGTCCCGGCCGAGGGGGCTTGGAGCTCAACGCGTTCCTTTCCATTAAAAATGACTTGTTGCCAAAACTGTACACACAATCATTCACCAGCACCGCTTGCACATGACAGGAACTCAGCTAAGAGTTATTGTCACATCCCCCCGTACAGACCTGATCTCGCTCCAGGCCATTTCCGCATAAAGGAGTTCCTGGGAGGCCAGAGTGTCAGGCGTGAAGCAGGCAGTCTGATCATGGCTTTGGTGTACTAAGCCAAATGTTTCTACCTTGATGGTGTCCAAGCTCTAGTGAAACTCTGTGATAAGTGCATTAGTGTAAAGTCCCGGTTTGGCTTGAACAGTTCCTTTCATTTAAGACACATCACAATAAATACATTTATTTATTTATTTATTTATTTATTTATTTATTTATTTTTATTTTAAATTTTTTTATGAACTGTCTTTAATACATTTACAAGGTTACCTACCTTTTGAACATGACAAGGGTAAAATGTTAGATTAAAAATGCATTTATATATGTTATAATTCCATGTGATTATATTATAGCTTGGTAGATGAGTATGACTGACTTAATACAAAGCTCAAGCGAGCCTCTACTGAAATTCTAGAAAGTCTGTATTTATAGAATGTGTTTTTAATAGTTGAATTTTGGGATTTTACATATTAGGGTTCAGATTACCTTCTGTTAAGTCTTAATCCTAGCAAGGTCAACACGAAAAGAAAAATAAGTGTTAAAAGAATGAAAACTGAAAAGTAATTCTTTTGAATTGTAAAATTGATCTCAGAAAAAAATTATGTGAATGGGTTTAGAATTTTAAAATACAGTGTTTTCTCCTTGAAATAATCACATGTAAAAACAAATGCCCAACTTGGCTGAGGAGAAGCTGTGACTGTTTACATTTAGATTATATTTAGATTATGCCATTTGACAGACACTTATCAAGAGCGACTTTCAGGTTTCCATCATTAGAGAGATCATTACACTGTATTTCTACAGTAGGTCACTATCTAGAAGGAAAACACTGTGGGAAGGGTTATTTTTATAATCATTTTTATTTTCATTTAGTATTGATGTATCTATGTATTTATTTTGAGGGGCGATGAACCCAAACACTTAAGTAACAGATGGGTCTTTAGTCGCCGCTTAAAGATTGCCATTGACTCGGCTGTACAGACATCTAGTTCATTCCACCACCTACAGGACAGACAGAACACAGTCTAGGCACAGTCACAGTCTAGTGTGTGTGTGTGTGTGTGTGTGTGTGTGTGTGTGTGTGTGTGTGGGTGTGAAATGGCCTAAGGTTAAGTTCAAAGGCCTGTTGTCCAGTAAAATGAGAAAACAAACCATTGTTAGTAATCTTATTGGTCTCTAGAGTATAAAATGAAACACACACACACACACACACACACACACACACACACACACACACATCATCGTAATTCATCACATGCACATACACATCACGCACACTCACACAAAGTATAATAGCAAGTAGGTAGCGATTCAATTTCATTATTTCTCCAAGGTGATTCATTTCTAACACCCATGTCACATCAAATTAAAATGTTATACTATATTAATCATTTTCTTTGCAATGAATAATTTTTTTTTATTTTTAGAGACAGCATTTGATCATAATACAATTTCTAAAATTTGTAAAGGTTACATTATTCTGTTTCATTTTTAGGAAAAATCCTATTAATTCATACTAGAGCCTGTTTAACAGTTTCTTCCAATCAGTGATCAAAAACTATAACTGGCTATGAAGTAAAAACTATATTCGTGTGTGTTTGTTTGCATGTTTATGTTTATTTGTACTTTTCTCCCTCATTAATTTCTTCATTGGTTCATGTTTAACCAGCGCTTTTACAGTGCTTTCTTTTTATTGTATGAAACCTGATCTGTTTAACAGTGACCAGAGCTGAGTTCAGGGTCATGAGACTGCAACAGGATGTAGAATATTTGGCAGGGTAAAGAACTTCATGCAGTGATGATGAGCCAGCAGTGACAGCACACTTGGAGCATTTCACAATGTCTGCACATCACATGTGCTCTTAACACATAGAGTACATCATAAAGTAAACACATCAGCACCCAGTCACCACATCAGTACAGCCAGAACATCAGCACAGGCACCGAAGCATGGCACAATCACCAGATGACCTCACATCACGTAAAAACATAGACACTACATCAGCACACAGTTACTGGACCTGCAGATTCACCACATCAGCACCCAGTCACAACATAAAAACATTTAAAGCTCAAGCGACATAGATACATAGATAACAGCTTATGTCAATGACGATTATATATATATTTTAAAAGGCTATACAGTATGTCAGGTAGAACAAATATTATTGTTCTACCTAGAAGATATCATTACTTTTATAAATGGGAAAATTTTACTACTACCAAAATATGGGAATGGTGTCGCAAAAATGTTTAAAAATGAGCATATTAAAACAATAAAACAATAAAAACACATGATCGTGTGTATCTGTGCTATTTCTTTGCCTATGTGAACCATTTTCTAATTTTTTACCCAAGTTTGGGTAGTTAGTTAAAATGAACCACAACATAAAATAAGTCACCAAATCAGCACAGTCACTATCAGCACAGTCACCAAATGAGCACAGTCACCAAATCAGCACAGTCACTATCAACACAGTCATCAAATCAGTACAGTCACCAAATCAGCACAGTCACCAAATCAGCACAGTCACTATCATATCAGCACAGTCACTATATTATCAGCACAGTCACTATCAACACAGTCATCAAATCAGCACAGTCACTATCATATCAGCACAGTCACTATATTATCAGCACAGTCACTATCAACACAGTCATCAAATCAGCACAGTCACCAAATCAGCACAGTCACTATCTTATCAGCACAGTCACTATCAACACAGTCACTAACAGCACAGTCACTATCATATGACACAGTCACCAAATCAGCACAGTCACTATAAGCACAGTCTCCAAATCAGCACAGTCACTATCAACACAGTCACCAAATCAGCACAGTCACTATATTATCAGCACAGTCACCAAATCAGCACAGTTACCAGACCAGCACAGTCACTATCAACACAGTCATCAAATCAGCACAGTCAATATATAATCAGTCACCAAATCAGCACAGTCACTATCATATCACACAGTCACCAAATCAACACAGTCATCAAATCAGCACAGTCACTATCATATCACACAGTCACCAAATCAGCACAGTCACTATCAGCACAGTCACTATATTATCAGCACAGTCACCAAATCAGCACAGTTACCAGACCAGCACAGTCACTATCAACACAGTCATCAAATCAGCACAGTCAATATATAATCAGTCACCAAATCAGCACAGTCACTATCATATCACACAGTCACCAAATCAACACAGTCATCAAATCAGCACAGTCACTATCATATCACACAGTCACCAAATCAGCACAGTCACTATCAGCACAGTCACTATATTATCAGCACAGTCACCAAATCAGCACAGTTACCAGACCAGCACAGTCACTATCAACACAGTCATCAAATCAGCACAGTCAATATATAATCAGTCACCAAATCAGCACAGTCACTATCATATCACACAGTCACCAAATCAACACAGTCATCAAATCAGCACACTCACTATCATATCACACAGTCACCAAATCAGCACAGTCACTATCAGCACAGTCACCAAATGAGCACAGTCACCAAATCAGCACAGTCACTATCAACACAGTCATCAAATCAGTACAGTCACCAAATCAGCACAGTCACCAAATCAGCACAGTCACTATCATATCAGCACAGTCACTATATTATCAGCACAGTCACTATCAACACAGTCATCAAATCAGCACAGTCACCAAATCAGCACAGTCACTATCTTATCAGCACAGTCACTATCAACACAGTCACTAACAGCACAGTCACTATCATATGACACAGTCACCAAATCAGCACAGTCACTATAAGCACAGTCTCCAAATCAGCACAGTCACTATCAACACAGTCACCAAATCAGCACAGTCACTATATTATCAGCACAGTCACCAAATCAGCACAGTTACCAGACCAGCAGAGTCACTATCAACACAGTCATCAAATCAGCACAGTCAATATATAATCAGTCACCAAATCAGCACAGTCACTATCATATCACACAGTCACCAAATCAACACAGTCATCAAATCAGCACAGTCACTATCATATCACACAGTCACCAAATCAGCACAGTCACTATCAGCACAGTCACCAAATGAGCACAGTCATCAAATCAGTACAGTCACCAAATCAGCACAGTCACTATCATATCAGCACAGTCACTATATTATCAGCACAGGCACCAAATCAGCACAGTCACCAAATCAGCACAGTCACTATCATATTAGCACAGTCACTATATTATCAGCAGTCACCAAACCAGCACAGTCACTATCAACACAGTCATCAAATCAGCACAGTCACCAAATCAGCACAGTCAATATCATATCACACAGTCACCAAATCAGCACAGTCACCAAATGAGCACAGTCACCAAATCAGCACAGTCACTATCAACACAGTCATCAAATCAGTACAGTCACCAAATCAGCACAGTCACCAAATCAGCACAGTCACTATCATATCAGCACAGTCACTATATTATCAGCACAGTCACTATCAACACAGTCATCAAATCAGCACAGTCACCAAATCAGCACAGTCACTATCTTATCAGCACAGTCACTATCAACACAGTCACTAACAGCACAGTCACTATCATATGACACAGTCACCAAATCAGCACAGTCACTATAAGCACAGTCTCCAAATCAGCACAGTCACTATCAACACAGTCACCAAATCAGCACAGTCACTATATTATCAGCACAGTCACCAAATCAGCACAGTTACCAGACCAGCAGAGTCACTATCAACACAGTCATCAAATCAGCACAGTCAATATATAATCAGTCACCAAATCAGCACAGTCACTATCATATCACACAGTCACCAAATCAACACAGTCATCAAATCAGCACAGTCACTATCATATCACACAGTCACCAAATCAGCACAGTCACTATCAGCACAGTCACCAAATGAGCACAGTCATCAAATCAGTACAGTCACCAAATCAGCACAGTCACTATCATATCAGCACAGTCACTATATTATCAGCACAGGCACCAAATCAGCACAGTCACCAAATCAGCACAGTCACTATCATATTAGCACAGTCACTATATTATCAGCAGTCACCAAACCAGCACAGTCACTATCAACACAGTCATCAAATCAGCACAGTCACCAAATCAGCACAGTCAATATCATATCACACAGTCACCAAATCAGCACAGTCACCAAATCAGCACAGTCACCAAATCAACACAGTAATCAAATCAGCATAGTCACTATCATATCACACAGTCACCAAATCAGCACAGTCACTATCAGCACCGTCACCAAATGAGCACAGTCACCAAATCAGCACAGTCACTATCAACACAGTCGTCAAATCAGCACAGTCACCAAATCACAGTCACTATCTTATCAGCACAGTCACTATCAACACAGTCACTAACAGCACAGTCACTATCATATCTGCACAGTCACCAAAACAGCACAGTCACTATATTATCAGCACAGTCACCAAATCAGCACAGTCACTATATTATCAGCACAATCACCAAATCAGCACAGTCACCAAACCAGCACAGTCACTTTTAGCACAGTCACCAAATCAGCACAGTCACCAAACCAGCACAGTCACTTTTAGCACAGTCACCAAATCAGCACAGTCGCCAAATCAGCACAGTCACTATCAGCACAGTCACCAAATCAGCACAGTCACTATCAGCACAGTCTCCAAATTGGCAGCCAGTCACCTCATCAGCACAGTCACCCCATTAGTACACTCACCACATCAGGATATAGTCATCATGTCAGCACCCAGTCATCACACATCCAAGCACATTCGACACAACATGCAGGAACTGGATCAACACAAGACATAGTCACCATGTCAGCACACAATTACCACATCAGTTCAGTCAGAAAATCAGCCGAACCATCCCTTCTGGACAAAGTCACTATGTCAACCCCAAATCAGCAGCCAAGTGCTCATCAGCACAGTCATCTCATCAGCACAGTCATCTCATCAGCACAGGCAAAACATCAGCACAGTTACTAAATCAGCACCGTCGCCACAGTAGCACCCAGTCACCTCATTAGCACAGTCACAATATCAAGACATAGTCACCATGGCCGCCTGCAGTCACTGAATCAGCACAGCCACAATGTCAGCATAAAATCACCACATTTGTGCGGTAAAAACCTCAGCATAGTCAATCCATCCACACACAGTCAGCACATCAGCACCCAGTCACAGCATCAACAGGCTGTCATCACATCAGCACAGTGTCACAAAATCAACACAATCTCCACATCAGCACACAGTCATTCCATAAGCACAGTTCATTTCAGGTTACATTCAGCACATCAGAACAGTTATTTCATCACCTCACACATCAGCACACTGTCACCACATCAGCACACAGACTCAATATCAGGTAAATAATTTTGAACTTACATCCACGTGCATCCAAATGTTATACTTTTTACAGATGTCTGAGATGGCAATTAGAGGATCAAATGCTCCATACACTGTAGTTCCAGCTGTAGCACTCACAAAGAATGGAACATAACCCTAAGGAAGAGAAAATACATTAAACAATTAAAAACAATAAATAAAACAATCAATAAATAAAAAAGGCAAACATGATGACCAATAATGCTGTGGGATTTTTTTTTAAAGTGTATTATTGAGTAAAGGTAGAAAGGGAACAATATAAAAAAGGGATACAACAAAATATATTAATAAAACAAAAGGAATATGAAAAGAATCATGAATATATTGAACACATAACAATGATAAACAAACTTTTTTTTTATCATTAAAACAGGATTAGAATGGAAATGTAATTAAATAGAAGAGAGAATTAAATGAAAAGAAATAAAGTAATTGAAAATATTGAAAACCATTAAATTCATCATTAACCATTAAGGAAAAAGTTAAGAAAGTACATGATAGATATAATGAAATAGAATGTATTAAATCGTTAATGAAAAGTATATATTTTAGAATTTAATGATGAAGGAAACAGAATAGAACAGTTTGCGAAGAAAAGGATTGCAAAGAAAATATAGTACATAATGACAACAAGTAATCGAGAATCGAGTAGAAAACAAGAAACAAAGAAAGAAACAAAAGAAGGAAAGTTTGGTACTTCTGCTGGAAAGTTCAGACAAAGTGCAGACTGATGAGGCACCCTTAAGACATTTAGGTGCGTGTGTGCGTGTGTGTCAATACCTTCTGCTTGGCCTCCACTATCCTTCGCTCCAGGTCAGAAGGGATCAGCTTTCCCCTATCAGAGACAAAAAGCACCATTTCATCACTGGAGCCATGTGTAATTATCATTAAGACATGTTTAAGTGTATTTCTCCTTTCTCCAGCCATGCACAAGAAATATTACTATGGAATATCCAGACCCACCGCTCATCGGCCTTGATACAGATCACGCTCTCTGTTCCTATTCCAAGAGCTGCAGCCCCCTTCTTGATTGAGAAATGACTCTGAAATGAAGGACAGAGTAACTTCAGGCAAAAGTTAAAAGGATTCAGATGTCTAGAGCAGAGGTATAGAAAACACATCGTGTGGGCCAGGACAAGACCAAGAAAAGCTATGAATGAAATTAGCAAATGCACCAAATAAAATGATAAACTATTCTTTATCTTGTGCACCATGTGTGTGTGTGTGTTGCAACTGTTTTGGAAGATATGAAAAAATAGCTTCTCTGTTATTCCAGAGTAAATACTAAACTGTCTTAAAAGTGTAAAATAAGAATAAGAAGAAATGTAGAATATTGTGGAATGAAATGAAATAAAACTTTACAGCATAGATGTAGAATGATATAGAATGCAATAATAAATAATAGAATTAAAAGATTAAAAGCAAAAACAAATATGTAATAGAATGATGTAAGAAATAAACAATATAGAACTGCAAACTAAAAGCCAAGAAATCAGTTAGGAAACTTTTTTTTTTTTTTTTTTTACAAATTGTTCTTTAATAACAAGCTAAAGTTTGAGTTTAAAAAAGAAAGGAAGGAAAGTAGAGAATGGAACGAGTATGAAATGGATAGATAGATAGATAGATAGATAGATGGATGGATGGATGGATGGATGGATGGATGGATGGATGGATGGATGGATAGATAGATAGATAGATAGATAGATAGATAGATAGATAGATAGATAGATAGATAGATAGATAGATAGCCCAAAACAAATAAACAAAACAAAAAAAATAATAAAAAGAAACAAACTAGACAAAAATAAGAAAAGGAATTAAAAATGGTAAAACTGAATAAAAAATTAAAGGTAATAATCAAAACCAAAATAGACTGGCGTAGCATGATAAAAGGAATAGAATAGAATAGAACAGAATAGAATAGAACAGAATTGAATAGAACAGAACAGAATAGAACAGAATAGAATAGAACAGAACAGAATAGAATAGAACAGAATAGAATAGAATAGAACAGAATTGAATAGAACAGAATTGAATAGAATAGAACAGAATAGAACAGAATTGAATAGAACAGAATAGAATAGAATAGAACAGAATTGAATAGAACAGAACAGAATAGAATAGAACAGAACAGAATAGAATAGAACAGAACAGAATAGAACAGAATTGAATAGAACAGAATTGAATAGAACAGAATAGAATAGAACAGAACAGAATAGAATAGAACATAATTGAACAGAACAGAATAGAACAGAATAGAACAGAACAGAATAGAATAGAACAGAATAGAACAGAACAGAACAGAATAGAATAGAATAGAATAGAACAGAATTGAATAGAACAGAATAGAATAGAACAGAACAGAACAGAACAGAATAGAATAGAATAGAACATAATTGAATAGAACAGAACAGAATAGAACAGAATAGAACAGAACAGAATAGAACAGAATAGAACAGAACAGAACAGAATAGAATAGAATAGAATAGAATAGAATAGAATAGAATAGAATAGAACAGAATTGAATAGAACAGAACAGAATAGAATAGAACAGAACAGAATTGAATTGTTAGGAACCTCCACTAGAGGTCACTGTTCATGTCTGACTGTCTGACTGACTGTTTGTGATTGTCTGATTGTCTGTTGGTGATTGTTTGTTTGTCTGTTTGGTTTACCATCATGTGGGCATTCATTTGTTACTTTAAGTTTATATTTGGTTTGTTTTGTAACCTTTTGTTTTCAGAGGGCTCTAGTTTTGTTTCCTTGATGTTCCTTGTGTCTGTGGATTCATGGAGCTGCTCTGTTCAGTGTGTAGTTAGGCTGTGTCTCCTCCTGTGTAAGTACTGTTTTGCCTTCTGGTCTTTTCCCTTGTATGTGTAGCCACATGAGTGCTTAGCCATTAGCAGGGTTAGCCGCTAGTAGGCCTTGATGGCTAGTAGGGTTAGCCCCTAGTAGGGTTAGCCTCCAGTAGGCTAATCTCTAGTGGGAGTGACTGCTAGTGGTTCTGGTCACTAGTAGGTTGGCCGCTAGTTTGGTATAGCCTCATGTGTGCCCTGCCTTTTGTCTTCCGGTCCCCTAGGTCAGTACTAACACCATTAGCCACTAACCCGGTTAGGTCAGCCTCCAGTGTCCCCAGTACAACATGTAGTTACTAACCTCACTAACCCAGCTAGTCTAGTTCCTGTCAGTCTCTGCCCCTAGCCCTGTCTCCTGTCTAGCCCTGTCTCCTGTCCAGCCCTGTCTTCTGTCCAGCCCTGTCTCCTGTCCAGCCCTGTCTCCTGTCCAGCCCTGTCTCCTGTCCAGCCCTGTCTCCTCAGTCTCTGTGCCTCCAGTCCTGTCTCTCCAGTCTCCAGTCCCTGTCTTTAGCTCCCCTCTGTGTCTTAGTTAGCTCCGGCTCCATGTTTCCTCATCCCTTCTCTGTCTATTCCCTGTGTCAGCTCCTGGTTCCCTGTGTCAGCTCCTGGTTCCCTGTGTCAGCTCCTGGTTCCCTGTGTCAGCTCCTGGTTCCCTGTGTCAGCTCCTGGTTCCCTGTGTTCAGATCCCTTCCTGTTCCTGTGTTTTTCCTGAGCCCTAGTTTTAGTTTGAGTTTGTTGTTTTAGTTCCTTTGTTCTGTTTTTGAGTTGTGTTTGTTTAAATAAAGACTCTTTCTGTTACACCCCTCTGCGTACATGCCTACCTTTGTGCCCATGGCAACACCATCAGCCGGTCTAGCACTACCACCAGCTAGACCCATGACATGAATAGAATAGAATAGAACAGAATAGAATATAATAGAACAGAATAGAATAGAACAGAACAGAATAGAACAGAACAGAATTGAATAGAACAGAATAGAATAGAATAGAATCGAACAGAATAGAATAGAACAGAATAGAATAGAATAGAACAGAATAGAATAGAATAGAACAGAACAGAATAGAATAGAATAGAATAGAACAGAACAGAATAGAATAGAACAGAACAGAATTGAATAGAACAGAACAGAATAGAATAGAATAGAATAGAATAGAATAGAATAGAACAGAATTGAATAGAACAGAATAGAATAGAACAGAATAGAATAGAATAGAACAGAATTGAATAGAACAGAATAGAATAGAATAGAATAGAATAGAATAGAATAGAGAAAAAATCAGCAGGTGATTAAATGAGCTAATGATCTGTAGGTCTTCATTAGCATGTTAAAAGACATCGTGATGTGGTTATCGTAATACTTTCATTGACAAGAGAAGTGTTTAAAAGCAGAAAGCCTGTTAAATACTACAAGGATACATTCATTGGCCACTTCATTAGGTACACCTGTTCAACTGCTTATTACGCAAATGTCTAATCAGCCAATCACAGGGCCGCAACTCAGTGAATTCAGGCCTGTAGACACAGTCAAGACAATCTGCTGAAGTTCAAAGTGAGCATCAGACTGGGGAAGAAAGATGATTTAAAGTGACTTTGAACATGGCAAGGTTCTTGGTTCTATTTTCAAAACTTTTGATCTACTGGGATTTTCAAACACAACCACAATAACACAGCAGTTCTCTGGGCAAAAGTGCTGTGTTGATGCCAGAGGTCAGAGGAGAACGGCCAGACTGGTTCAAGCCGATAGAAAGACAACGGTAACTCAAATAGCAGCTCAAAGCAGCTTGTTACAACCAAGATATGCTGAAAAGCACTTGCCGAAACTTGAAGCATACAGTTTGTTCTACAGCAACAGAAGACCACACCAGATGCTGCTCCTGTCAGCTAAGAACAGGAAACTGAGACTACAATTCACATGGACTCACCAAAATCAGACAAAAAAAGATTGGAAACACATTTGCCTGGTTTCTCAATTTCTGCCGTGACATTCAGATGGTCGAGTCCGTATTTGGAGTAAATAACATGAAAGCGCAGCTCCATCCTGCCATGTATCCTGCCAACAGTTGGGATGGTGGTGATGTAATGGTTTGGGGACCATGGTTTAGATGTCTCAGCCTCTCTGAGCATGTCCATCCCTTTATGAGCTCAGGATAACATGCCATGACGCGAAGCTAAAATCATCTCAAACTTGCTTTTTGAACATGACACTGAGGTCACTGTACTCAAACGGCCTCCACAGTCATCAGATCACGATCCAGTAGAGCACCTTTTGGGATGTGTTGGAACCCGAGACAAATATGCAGCAACTGAGTGATGCTGTAACATCAGTACGGCGCCAAAGCTCTAGGGGATGTTTCCAGCAAGTTATAAGGAATTAAAGCAGTTCTGGAGGCACAAGGTGTACCCGATGAAGTGGCCGGTGTGTGTATCAGTGTGGAAATCTATCAAATTTGGCAGCATGTTTGATGCAAATGTAGTTCACTTTTAATCATAGCTAAGACAACAGTATAGCTAACTGATCTACTGAAGCTAGCCTTGCTGTCTGGTTACAGTAAATCTCTTTTGATCAACAAGCAGTTCGAAGTGTAATGTGGCCTACGTTACCATGGTTTGGAATTCAGAGCATCGTGTGTGTTCAAAGCAACACGTACATCCAGGGTCTGATTGAAACACTGCCTGCAAATAACAGTCTTGCTGCAAAATGCTGCAAATGAATTGGCAAGCTAGCGCACTTATCCGTTAGCCTGAAGGTCAGGATTAACTTTGGCTGTGGCATTTCACAGCAGTGCTAATACAGAGAGTGCTTTTAAAGCGCCGTGTCTCTGTTTATAGAAGCCATTATACAAAACAGAGCTAGCCTCCATTACACCGGTGTGAAAAGCACCAGCAAAGTGCATGTCACTTTTAAATAGGCAATGATAAAAATCAGCAGCTGCACCTGTGTCCGCTGACATTCTCCTGTTGTGATATGGTGCACCGAACGCTCAGGATAAAGAAAAGAACAATAGAAGGAGATAAGGACGAAATAAAAATGGCCGTACATTCTCGGACGTGAAGGCCACCAGCTTGGGCACCGATGACATCCCTTTCTCTTTGACTTCAGGAAACATTTTGTAGCGAGCCAGCAACATGGCGTACATATTGGAAATGGCACCACCTGCAGGAACATGACGCATTTCAGACACAACACCAGACAGTTCGTCTCCTAACCGCTACAACCGCAATGTCTTTGTTCGGCCCGATTCTCCACGGCTTATGTTTGTCATGCCAAGAGTGAGTCTTACATATTAATGACGTCCTGTAGCACTGTAGTCATTAGGGAAACAGAGCGTGAAATGTTGTTTGCATTACATTAGTGTCCACAAGCTGGACTGAGGCTAATAAGATCTTCTGTTTGCCTGTTTAAACGACTGCAGTGCCCTCCGTTAGATCACGAACAAGTTACTGTTGCACCTTTGATTAAACTTGAGCTTCCTTCAAGCCTAGACGATCCGTCAGGAAATATTTCAAAAACGTTTTATTCTCAAATCCAGGAGGTGAAATGAACACTGGGATTATTTAAACTGTATCAGATATTTCAAACACTCTGCAAAATGAGCTTGAAGTTATTTTTCTTTCCCATTTATTTGTATGTTTTGTGGAATAGTGTGACATCTCCTTACAGTATGTCATTTAATACAGAATTTATTGGGCTCTGATGACACTGCTGAGGATGCTACATTATGCTTTACGCCCAAAACGTGATATTGGTGCTAAAAAGTGTCTCACCTAGGTACTGTAAATAGGTGAATTTTCAGACAGAATCATATAACACCGTACTTAATGCTTCTTATCTCCGAATCCATGCTTCGTTTTTTTTTCTGTATATATGCATGCACACATTTATATTTTTATCAGATAAAAAAAGAAACACATTTGCTAAATACAATTTTGTGCCCTTTTATGTCTGTAGTGTCCGTAATTTTTTGAACCTTTGAACCTTTCAACGATCTTTAACATTCATTCAGATGAACCTTGGCCAATTTAAATTTCACATAAAAGACTTAAAACAGAAAAGGTATATGATTCTAAAATGCAAAATTGTTAGGATATTGCAACATGAGTCTGACATGGTTACGGACACTACAGATTTTTTTTGCTTTTTAAGCTTTTAACCAAAAAAAAAAAAAAAAACTACGTAAGCAACCACTTTTACAGGTCATATGCTTCAAGCAACTTACACCAATTTTATTATCAATAATCATAATAGTATTTTAATTTATTTTAGTTTGAATCGAGACAGTATAATGTTGAAAAATTATACATTTTTGGGGGCCACATATAAAATCATCAAAAGTTAGCAACTTGAATTTTTTAGAGAAGCCAGATTGGTTGCTTCCATGTTGCACAAATTTCATTAGTAACTTCTTCGGCATGCACATAGCATTATGTTAAACTCCACATATTATGAATTTTAAAGTCAGGAATTTCACAATAATAATAATAATAATAATAATTAATTAATAAACCAAATACGAATGAATATACTATGGCTGAAAGACACATTATGGAAACCTGGCCTAAGGCAGAAAGCTAACCTTTACTCTAAGCACTATAATAAGCACCAGCATCGCCAAAATATGTTTGTTTTACTGACTCATTGTAGCTTGATTATATTTTCAGACCCTGACATAATTATAATAATGTTAGGATGTAATTTATACTCTGATGCCAGTTATAAAGCACTTTAGTGAGCTTCTCTTTTTCTCTCTTTTTTTTTTGTTGTTAATATAGATAGAGATGTTAAAGCTGCTGATCAACAATCACAAATTCTACATCAATATCAGGCTAAGACCAGTTAAGGTTAATCTTACCTGGTGAGAAGATACCATCCCCACGGCCGTTTTCCCAACCAATGATCTCCCTCATCTTCTTGAGCGTGACGTATTCCAGCAGGACAAACACAGGGGCCACCTCATAAGTAAACCTAAATATCACATTACACAAACCAGTCAGGAAAGGTGCACTGGAACGGGAGGTATAGAGCACCACTGGTGACAACTGTACTTCATTAAAAAAAAACTTATATATGATGTGTCCAACATATACATACAGTACAGTACAGGGTGGCCAAAATTCCTAGATGCATAGGCATACTTCCTGAAATTTTATATTTTTCTTTTAATTTCAGAACAAAGATGCATCCAGTATTTATCACATAAATATGTTGTAAGAAATTTTGCATCATTTCTTTGTTAGTCTATAGATTCACTCTGGGTATGCAGGAATTTATAGTAAGCTTTTTTTTTATTATTAATAACTATATGTAAAAGAATTAATTGTTTATTTTTGTTTTCTAATTTCTTATATATTTTTTTTAAATCTACATTTAATGTATGAACAACTAGAGCAAATAGATTAGGTCAATGATTATCCATTTTTATTGAATTGACATTATATTTTTAATCTGCTGATTATTAGGTTCGTGTTATGCATTACTAATGTATAAAAATACCACTACAGTCAGAGCTGCTGCTATAGAAACACTTTTCAATTAATCACAATTCAACTAATGTTAAAATTCACTACTAAACAAAAAAAAAAACACACAATTAACACTTTCAATTATATATCATTCCTGAAGTAAAAGAAAATTCCTTTTTTCGTTCCTCTTTCAGAAAGGATTTGTCCATCTGCAGCACTCAATATATTACCATTTTGATTAGCCTCAATGAAACTGCATTTTAATTTCAATGTTTAATTTTGCTCCCTGAACACTGGTGATAAGGGACTGATGGCGGATGGTCAGGGCTAATACCTTTCATTTCCATTTTTCTTTCAGTTTGCATCTGAGAGAAGGTGTTTTACTATATATTAGGAACTCACATGTTAGTGTTGGCGGTGGACGTGAGCCAGTCAGCGGCGAGGCCGACCATGTCTAATCCGGTGGAGAGCTGGTTGAAGTACCTGGGGTGAGCTAGAAACAGCAGAAGAATATAAATGCAATAAAAAATTTTAAAAAAAGTCACGTATACATTACAGCACAGTGAAATTCCTTCTTCGCATATCCCAGTGTAACTGGGGTCAGAGCGCAGGGTCAGCGCCCCTGGAGCAGTTAGGGTTAAGGGCCTCGCTCAAGGGCCCAACAATGGCAACCTGGCTGAGCTGGGAACCGAACCGGCGATCTTCCGATCAGTAACTCAGTGCCTTAGCCCTCTGAGCCTTAATTCAGTTATTGAACCTTCCTGGATGGGTGATTTATTATACTTTTATCTGCTTTGTGAGATTTCACCAACAGCTCCATTTCTACTGGTGCCAGAAAAAAAAAAAAAATTAATGAAGGTCATGCTGCAGCTTTTGAATGTCAGTGGGTTTGGGGTTGTTTGTAAATGGTTTAGAAAACTAAACTGAGCTCAGAATTCCCAATAGGTTTACAGAAATGTAGCAAATTTTACTCCAGACATTGATAAATGCCAAAGAGATGCAAATTACTGTCACATTCAAAGGCACAGCTAATTAACATTTAGGCATGCCCATAAAAGTCCATAAAAGGCAAAGCTCACAAAGAGGTGAAAATAACAAAATGACAACTAAATGGCTGAAAGAGTGCTTCTTAAATGCATGTGATGTTCTTGCTCTTAAAGGGAGCCATTAATTTAGCCATAAAGGATTTGCCAAGTCTTAAATGTCTTGATTTATGGTTTTTATTGATTTTTAAAAATGTTTCATAAATTTGCAGTGGAATTGACAAAAATAAGGGATTTAAAATGGAAAAATCTTATAATCTGTGTAGAGAATTGGTACATATTGTATAAACTCATCAACGGTTTGGAATAAAGCCAACAATCATTTGCATTAGTGAGTCTCCTTATACTGTATATTTACACAAAGTCAGTAAATGTAAGACATGGAAATGTATATGCATGCTCCAGAAAACACATTTCCATCTTGATATTGTAAATGAAGTCCGTTGACTTAGCTTTTTCTAAAATGCTACAGTTCATGTGGTCCTATTAATCACATCTACATCAATGTGCCCTGGTGGAAGCACTTTTCTGACATTAAATATTCAAAAAAACCAACTAGAGTCCCAAAAGCGGCTTGTTTATGGATATTGAAGTTCAGAAACATAAAGGTTTATTGAATGTGTAGAGAGATTTAAAAACATCCTTTATAAAAGAAATCTGAATCTGGCCTTTGTGGATTTTTCATTTCATAGCAATGACATAAGTTTATGAGTAAATCTGTATCACTTTAAAATCTTGTATCAAATAAAAATGGCTTCTTTTGTCTTGCTTGAGTGCAAGTCAGTGCTTATGATGAGAGGCCCACCAATCAGGAGTAAGTATCATTCTACCATTCCTGTAGCTGTTAACACATTGATTGTTTACATGACCAGCTCCAAGAAAGAACAAACTACTATCTGAAAGTATGGTGGGAAATATCCATTGTGCTCAAGAAAACCCATAATGCATTGCAGTGGTTACTATGGTTTCAAATCACTGTGCAGTGACAGGTACACTACATTCATAATACATTTATAGAAAATTGAAACTAGGACACTAGTTTGGTTCTGACAGGCATCAACCTATTTTAAAACCATGCACATTTGCCTGGTTGCCAGTTTCTATAGTGAGAGGCTGACCACTCAGGAGTCAGCATTATTCATTCAATACTGTACTGTACTGAGCATCTGCATAATTGCTGCTAAACATCATCTCATGTATGTTGTTGTTGGTCTTTTGGCTGCTCTGTTGAGGGGGTCACCACAGTGGACCATCTGATTCGCACACATAGCTTGGCAAAGGTTTTACGCCTGAACCCTCCCATTTTATCCGAGCCTGGAACTGGCACTGCATCAAGTGGCTGGTGTTTGAGTATTGAACTAGGCAGTTTTGTAGCAGTGATCGCATTGTCATGCACTGTTTACACACATTTGCACACGTGCACTTTATCTAGTCCTGTGATGTAGTTTACGTTACTTAGCATGTACTCTTATATAGTCCTGTCTGGTTTTATGTAGCACCATGGTCCTGGGGGAATGCTGGTTCATTTATCTGTGAAATGAACCATTGTGCATGGTTAAAAATGGCAATAGAAGCCACTTGACTTGACATGACACGTTCACACCATTCTCCATTCATTTATGGCATTTGGCAGACACCCTCATGCAAAAGAACTTACTTTTTTACACATGTGAGCAGATGAAAGTTAAGGGCCTTGCTCAAGGGCCCATCAGTGGCAACTTAGTGGTGCTGGGATTTGAAAATTCTAACCAGTAGTCCAACTTTCCAGAAGGTTCAAACCCAAGCAGTGGCCTGGGTTTGGGATGCTGCGGTTTGAACCTTCTGACCAGTAGTCCAACACCTTAACCACTGAGCTACCCCAGCCCTTTTCCATTTGTTGGCTCATTTTGAGGAAGAAACCAGAGAACACAGAGGAAACCCGATTGATTAAAGCTGATGTGCCAAATCCTTAAAACAGGAACACAGGCATGTCCACACCATTCCTTATTCATTTGCATTCATGATATTTGACAGACGGCCTTATTCAGGGTTAAGGGCCTCGCTCAAGGGCAGAACTTTGGCAACAACAACATCTCATGTACTGTATCACACCATTCCCTGTTTATTTGATATGTGGAATTTGGCAGACGCCCTGAACCAGAGTGACGTACATACTTTTTACCCCCCCCCCCCCGCCCCCACTCTCCCCCAGTTTGTTACACACTTGTTTCGTAACTACTGAGCTACCCCTGCCCCATTCCATTGGCTGCCTTGTTTTGGGGAGGAAACCAGAGAACCCAGAGGAATCCTGATAGATTGAAGCTGATGTGCCAAAGCAAATTCCATAAACACATCAATCGATCAATAAATCAATAAAGTGCAATTTAAAAGACAATCTTAATGGACTGCAGACATTCTATTCCAATTTAAACACCACCATGGAAACCAAAATGAATAAATCCACCATCCGCCCAATCTTAATCACTCTTACTAACCACGGATCATTAAGCCGAGGTCAGACAAACACAAACAATGATTACTTCTTGTAAAACAATGATCACTTAAAAGGGTCACGTGATCCGCGTATGCTCGCGATCCCCCACGCAGGCTGTACCTGTTTTGATGGCGTATTTGAGCGTGGCGCGGCAGCTGATCAGAATATCGTCCAGAGTCTCGGGTTCATCCGACAGCTCCCAGTTGTTCCTCTGCAGCAGCTCGTTAGGGTAATGGAAATCAATCACTTTGGTCGACCTGTCGAAAGACTCCACGATGTACGCTAGTAAGATATCCACCACCTCCTGCAGGAAAGTCATCGTCTTCAGATCTCCGTCTAACGCAGGCAGGAGATCTGCGGGGGAGAAGCGAAACACACACATATCTATTATACCGAGAATCAGTTTATAGTCAGGGAGCTAAAACCTGCAGCATGGGTAAATGCGCGAGACAATGTTCCTGTTCCTATTTCAGCGGAGGAATTTTTCCCTGTGACCTTGGGGAGGAGAACTGAAGGTCAGTCGGAGCTTCTGACACGCATGAGCAAGAAGACACAAAGGATATTTCCGATCGAAACAACAACAACAACAACAACAACAACAACAACAACAACAACAGCCTCATAAAACGATACCCTTCGTTTCCTTTTTAAGGTATCAAAAACGAAACAAAAACAAAAATTAATTATTATAATTAATCAATATTTATTATAATCATTTCTTATGGTGATTTATTATGAATTATTATTCGTCGTTATTATGTGATATGCAATCTATACAATAACCG
>QNUK01000392.1:0-110000 GCA_013621035.1 Clarias magur | reverse complement strand
ACATACAATTTCATGTTCAATATATATATATATATATATATATATATATATATATATATATATATAAAAACATGTTGAAATAAAAACCTATTTGTATTTTTCTGCATTCTGCATTTCTCAGAAGATGACACCATCAACCCAGAGTGCCATGTGGCAGAGCATTTCAACATTTTCTTGTATTTTATTATGCTGTGGCTGCAGCAGTGTCAACAGTGACACGAATTAATGTTTCAGCACAAACCGCTTACTTTAATAATAACAAGCTCAATCAAGTTATGGACAGAAAACAATCATTTTCTTCAACCCCAATTTAACACTGTTTGAAGACAAGCACTAATATTAGCTGTCAAATGGTACATTTTCTTTTTTTTTTTTCATCAGTTTAAATTCATCAGTAGAACGCCCTGAGGTAAAGATATAACTTTTTTACATCACTTAAAGGAGAATGCTCTCGCGGCTGAGGTTTTTAGCTTGAAGAACAAGTTGAGCCTTATTGTTCAAATCACTGGGTGTTCAAACCTATAACTATGATACAAATGATAAAGTATAGTATTGCATTTGTGGATCTAAATAGCATTATAAAAAGATTGATTAAAAAAATAACTGTCAGGAAAGATCACTATCAAACGTTGTACTTATCTAAACAAATAGGAAAGACACTTATGTAAAAAAAAAAAGCATTGCATGCAGTATATACAGTACATTCAGAAAGTAAGAACAATAAATTTTTCGCTTTTATTACACAGAAATGCATTTTTATCTTATTATTATTATTTTTTTCATTTACAAAAAGATACATTTTATCATTTTGCAGAGAGTGAACGGAGTTCAAGATATCATTGCTATGTAGTTTTCCTCGCTGATGATTCAAAATGACGCAGTCCTGGTGATGTGATTTTGTCACCTATTGTTCTTTCTTTCTCCAGACATACAGTCAAACAAAGACAGGCAAAGTTTACTGAATCCAGTGTTCAATCACGAGCAGCTCCTTAACCAGTCAAAAAAAAAAAAAAGACAAAAAAAAGGCACAGGTCAATCCGGTTGCTTTCTAATGGCTCAGAAGTTCAATATTTGTGAATTCACAGGTCAAAGTTCACACAGACAAACTTGAAGGCAAATCATGTGTTTTACATCTCGCGTACTTTCCCCTTCGGTGGATCTGCTTTTCCGCTGAGTAAACTTTATCTGATTTCACTCTCATCGCTGTTTCAACTAAGAAAGCAGAGCGTGTACAGAGTGCGTAGTTCTCTATGATGCCGCCCACTTTGGCATAGCAACAGCTGAAATATAGCAAAACCTATGCCCGGTTCATAAATTATGGCACTGGAGCTGTGCACTCGAAACACAAGAAATATGAGAGAAAACGTCAACGTGCACCAAACATAAAAGAAACCAGTAAAGTGCACTCACACAGTGCAGGATGATTTAACCGCCAGTCAGTAAAGAACCCACAGAACCTGCTTTACATTCAAACTGTAAACTGTATTAGTTATTTACTGTACATGTGGTTGCTAATAATCTGGTAGTGCATAAAAACTAGTGCAAAAAGTTTATGCTAATGAATTCCCATCAGTGCTTCCCATCATTTCGCAATTATTCCTGTAATAAATATATGTCTGGAAAAAAATAAATAAATAAAATATATATATAAAGGCAGCATGGCTGGCCAAGCCTTCCAAACAGCTGTATCACGCTGTACATATTTACAAAATGTTTATCAAGCCCCAGAACACAATCCAGAGTCTAGGTCTGTTCGATAAGTCTTCCTCTTTGAGAGGTCTTCCTCAGCAGCTTCCTGTAGTCGTAAGGGTTGTCCTCGTTTTCCATAGGCAGCATTCTGGGAGGTGATTGCCTACAGACATAAAAAGGAAAAAACAAACAAAAAAAAAAACAAATGTGTGTAATGGAGCTGTTTGTCTTTAGATAATCTCACGCTTCATCAAATGCGTCGCTGGGTCTGAATATTTTACATAGATCGTGCATCTTCTAGCATGACATGCAAGGTCAAAGTTAAGGCCTTACATGAGTGAGGATTTAATACAGACTACAGTCTAAAGAGCAGTTTAAGATTTACACATTTGGGGGGTTGATTTAAACAGAGGAATAAACATCTGAGGTACTGTATGCATCGTCCATGAACGTAAACTTTACGATCACATATTCAATTTAATTAAATTACATTAACTTTTGTATAGCATTTTTAACACTGGTCATGGTCACATAACAATATCGGTTTGTCCCTGATGAGCAAGCCTAGGGGTGAACTCCCCCTTTTTTATTTAATGGACGGACAGACAGACAGACAGACAGACAGACAGACAGACAGATAGATAGATAGATAGATAGATAGATAGATAGATACATAGATACATAGATAGATAGATACTTTAACTGATCCTCATGGAATTTTCAAAGCTCTTCAAAATGTGCCTATTGATGTTCCAGTTGAAATGCAACTCAGATCTTGCTTCATTCTTGCATCCTTGACTTTCTTTCCGTTTCTTTCCCTTTCTGAACGCGCTGTTCCAGTGTTTGCGGCTTTAAAGGATTTGTCCTCAAATGCCCCTTTGAGGAAGTGCATTTTCCTAGCTTATCAGAATGCCTAGACCAGAAAAAGCTCATCACAGGAGCTAAAGATCGCTGGGTTAGAATTAGGCACACATCTCCTAACTGTTAACCACAAACAGCTCTTCTTCAAAGCGTAATCTCTGACACTTCCTTTTATTCTTTTTTTTATTTGAAAAGTCTGGCAACCTCGTATGCTCAGAATTGTTCAGGCTTGGAAAATTACATGTACAGTATACACACTTGTGGGTGTCATCAGGAATTTCAGGCTACTCACATGAACTGGTCTGGAGTTGTGGATTTGTCAGACTCCGGACCGTCTGTGACTTCGGACGTCTGGTCTGTGGGTTTATTGCTGTTCAGACTCTGGTAATACTCATCATCAGCGTCTAACAGCTTCTTAGGGCTGGAGATCACGGAGAAATAAACGCACTAGAGTCATCATGAGGCGGCACACGCGCGCACACACACACACACACTCACACACACACACACACACACACACACACACACACACACACACACACACACACACACACACACACACACACACACACACAGTGACATTGTTTTTCTCCTTACACGGTCAGCCATCTTACTTACCAGGACATCTCTCTCTCTCTCTCTCTGTCTCTCTGTCTCTCTCTCTCTCTGTCTCTCTCTGTCTCTCTCTCTGTCTCTCTCTCTCTCTGTCTCTCTCTGTCTCTGTCTGTCTCTCTCTCTGTCTCTATGTCTCTCTCTCTCTCTGTCTCTCTCTCTGTCTCTCTCTCTCTCTCTGTCTCTCTCTCTGTCTCTCTCTCTCTCTGTCTCTCTCTCTCTCTCTCTCTCTGTCTCTGTCTCTCTCTGTGTCTAAGAAAATACATGGAGAGCTATCAGGGTTTTTTTCCAGCGTTTCTGACTCTCTACAATTTCCCCTTCTATCCTCTGTTATTTTTCTTTCTCCTTCTAACATCCATTCTCTTATTTCCTTTCTGTCACAACCCTTCAGTCTCCTCTTTCCCCTTAGCCTTTTTCACTTTTTTTCCTTTCTCCTAACCTCTCTTCCTTTCTCTGTTCTCCATGTTGTCCTTTGTCTTTCCTCTGTTCCGTTCTTCCTTCACCTGTTTCGCATTTATCCTCCGCTCATTCTCACTCTTCTTTTAATTCGCTTAATTATTCTTTTCTCCTTTCGTGCTCCTCCTTCGTTACTCCTCTATCTATCTATCTATCTATATGTTATTTATTTAATTTTAAATTGTATAAATCTGTCAATCATGGATGATTTAAAACTCTCTCTCTTTCTTTCTCTTCTGTCATTCTTTCTAGTTTTTCTCAGGCTGGGATCCTGGTTGGTGTCTCTCACGCCGTCCTTCTACTCTTAATGATGCATGTAAACTACTGCTGTCTGTCTCCATCTGTAAATCAATGCACCCGATGTCTCCAGAGTCTGTTTTTCTCTGCATGAGTGTGTATATATATACACACGTGGACAAAATTGTTGGTACCCTTCGGTCAATGAAAGAAAAACTCGCAATGGTCACAGAAATAACTTTAATCTGACAAAAGTAATAATTAAAAAAAAAAATTCTATGAATGTTAACCAATGAAAGTCAGACATTGCTTTTCAACCATGCTTCAACAGAATTATTTAAAAAAATAAACTCATGGAACAGGTCTGGACAAAAATGATGGTACCCCTAGAAAATACTGAAAATAATGTGAGCAAAGGGACATGTTAATTCAACGTGTGTCCACTAATTAGCATCACAGGTGTCTACAATCTTGTAATCAGTCAGTGGGCCTATATAATAGGGCTCCAGGTCGTCACTGTGTTGTTTGGTGACATGGTATGTACCACACTCAACATGGACCAGAGGAAGCGAAGGAAAGAGTTGTCTCAGGAGATTCGAAAGAAAATTATAGACAAGCATGTTAAAGGTAAAGGCTATAAGACCATTTCCAAGCAGCTAGATGTTCCTGTAACTACAGTTGCACATATTATTCAGAAATTTAAGATCCATGGGACGGTAGCCAACCTCCCTGGACATGGCCAAGGGAGGAAAATTCATGACAAATCAAAGAGACGGATAATCCCAATGGTAACAAAAGAGCCCAGAAAGACTTCTAAAGAGATCCAAGGTGAACTTCATGCTCAAGGAACATCAGTGTCAGATCGCACCATCCGTCGTTGTTTCAAAGTGGATTACATGGGAGACGACCAAGGAGGACACCATTGTTAAAACAAATCATAAAAAAGCCAGACTGGAATATGCCAAACTACATGTTGACTTCTGGGACAATGTCCTATGGACAGATGAGACAAAAATGGAACTTTTTGCCAAGGCACATCAGCTCTATGTTCACAGATGGAAAAATGAAGCGTATGAAGAAAAGAACACTGTCCCTACTGTGAAACATGGAGGAGGCTCTGTTATGTTCTGGGGCTGCTTTGCTGCATCTGGCACAGGGTGTCTTGAATCTGTGCAGGGTACAATGAAATCTCAAGACTATCAAGGGATTCTAGAGAGAAATCTGCTGGCCAGTGTCAGAAAGCTGGGTCTCAGTCGCAGGTCATGGGTCTTGCAACAGGACAATGACCCAAAACACACAGCTAAAAACCCAAGAATTTCCATAAGAGGAAAACATTGGACTATTCTAAAGTGGCCTTCTATGAGCCCTGTCCTCAATCCTATTGAGCATCTTTGGAAGGAGCTGAAACATGCTGTCTGGAAAAGGCACCCTTCAAACCGGAAACAACTGGAGCAGCTTGCTCATGAGGAGTGGGCCAAAATACCTGCAGAGAGGCGCAGAAGTCTCAGTGACAGTTACAGGAATCGTTTGATTGCAGTGATTGCCTCAAAAGGTTGTGCAACAAACTATTAAGTTAGGGGTACCATCATTTTTGTCCAGGCCTGTTCCATGAGTTTATTTTTTTAAATAATTCCGTTGAAGCATGGTTGAAAAGCAATGTCTGACTTTCATTGGTTAACATTCATAGAATTCTTATTTATTATTACTTTTGTCTGATTAAAGTTATTTCTGTGACCATTGTGAGTTTTTCTTTCATTGACCGAAGGGTACCAACAATTTTGTCCACGTGTGTATATATATATATATATATATATATACACACACACACACACACACACACACACACACACACACACACACACACACACACACACACACCTGTATGTACATTTACCTGTGTATGTGAGTGTGTGTGTGTATGTGAGTGAGGTCTAAATTACAAGCAACAAGGAGACGCAATCACTTTTAGTTAATACACCCTTATTTAGGTTTGGTCCTTCAATGAATTCGTATTTGTTTTGTCTTCAATTTAGATTTTATGAGCGTTTATCTCCTGCTTGTCTATTCCCACATCTTTTCCTTGATTTTGATTGTGACACACACGCTCCCCGTTCTAGCTGTACACCGCTCACTCAGCCCTGCTTGTGTTTTTGTCAGTGTGTATGTGCTCACCTCTGCTTCCTCGTCCTCTTCTTGTCATCCTGGATGGATCGCTGCGGAAAACGTGACGAGAGAGAGAGAGAGAAAAAAAAAAAAAAAAAACTCATGAGATGAGAACACACAGGAAGTTGAGGCAGAACCTTGCCACGTAAACATGAACTCACGTGGATGGCGTTGTAGTACGCCGAGTCTTCAGGAGTGTTCAGGGTCTTTGGTTTGGTGCTTCGGCGAGATATCCGTGTCTGCTGTGGACCAGCTGAGGGGTCCGAGGCTGGGTCCGAGGCTAGAGACGAGACATTGTTATCTTTGAGGTCAGACTAGACTAGACTGTGTTTCCTGTACACTATTAAACAAGTAATAACAGTCAAATAACTAAAAAACAAATTGTGAATAAAAGGTCCATTTAAGTCAGATTTCATATTTCTGACCGAAGTGTCACATGTCCCCCAGATGATTACTTTTGGATTGGTATGTTTCCCTTGTTGTAGACATTTCAGTCTGTCTCACGGCCTGGTGTAAATCTGCACTTAGATAATCGAGATGATGGATATTAGCGACTGTTCGATCTGCTATCTTAGCCTCGGCGTAGCCAGTGCTAGCGCTAGCATAAAGGTGATTAATGGACACTGTCAGGTTTCAGCAGGAGGAGACAGTTTGTAACAGGCCCACTAAAAGGTCATCAGTAATTCTCCATTGCTCAGAGGACTGGAGACAATTGAAAGTGTTCATATTAACGCTAGGCGTAATTGCAGGAGGACATTCTCATGAAATATGATTAGCATTTAATGACCTTTGTAGAAAGAGAAATATGATTGATATTCAAAAGGCCACTCGCGTTTTTCCCGACGTCGTAGAACGAGCAACAATAATCAGGTTTGATTATCGTTTTATTTTCTAATAGGCCCGACCTTTTTATGACTTTATGACAAATTATCAGGCAAGTGATGAAAACGCGGCCGCGTGTTACAGACTGAGATCGTCTCTTGTTCTCACATCGAGGAACGTTTGGTCCGCGTAAAAACTCTGATATTGTAATGTGTGTAAAATTGTAAAAATATCAGGGGCGTTCAAGTCAAACCGGGACTGGTGACGAGATTTCTGGTGAACGAAGGAGCAGAAGTCTTCAAGCACAGTACGGCTTCATGTCCGTGGCTGAGGTGGCTCTGCTCTGAGCCCACGCCACTCTACATCCGGGCATTTGGCAGACACCCTTATCCGGACATTCCTTACATTTTTATCTCATTATACATTTGAGCAGTTGAGGGTTTAGGTCCTCGCTCAAGGGTCCAGCAGTTGATGGCAACTTGATGGTTGTGGGGTTTAAACCTGGAACCTTCCGAACTGCAGTCCACTGGCTTTAACCCCCAAGCTACCTCCGAGTCGTAACTGTGAACATTGTGTAGAACACCTGATCCTTGAAAACTGACAGGTAACTTGTCGCCGACTTGTGGAAGAGACACACCTGTCTGTGGACACTGTATACACACTCATTCACCAACACCACGTGTACATTACATTAATTTATTGTATCTATCCCGCATACAGTCCTGCCCTGCCCTCGCTCCAAGCCATTTCCACATGTCTGGGTCATTAAAGGAGTTCCTGGGAGGCCAGTGTTTCAGATGTGACAGAAACTTTCTACCTTGATGGTGTCCAAGCACTAGTGAAAAACTGTTATAAGTGCATTAGTATAGAGATTAGTTAGGATTTTTTTTTTATTAGTATAGGATTATATAGAGAAACAAAGAGAGTTTTTACACTCAGAACTGTGTGTCCTGGTTTGGCTTGAACACCCCCATCAATCTTGATGAACAATTTATATCATGCATTTCAGACTCAGACTAGGATATATATATATATATATATATATATATATATATATATATATATATTTTTTTTTTTTTTTCTGTCTCGCATCCACCCAAAACAATTACACGTATCAACTGAAGAAACCCAGCGAACCGACATGCATGACAAAACACATTTTCTGATGACATAGCCTGTCGAAAAAAAACAACTTGAACTGACTAGCGCAAAGACTCGGGAGCTGCTGTGGTTTGCAGATGAGGCATGCTATGATGTGACGCAGAAGTGACGTAGCTGAGAAGTGAAGCTAACCCCCTCTCTAACTGTAGAACAGGAGTCATGACAAGATGTTTACACGGCAGCTCACGAATTCCAACAGTGCGGAAATAAGACGGTGTGAGGCTTTACCTGAGAGCTGCTGATTCTGAGGACCGTTCGTGACCTGTCCTCTCGTAAACATGCCGTTGCTGGAGGGGTTGACCTGATGAGCCATTATGATCTGATTCAGCTTCTGTTGCAGCGTCAGGAAGTCCTGAGAGACGCTGCTTATCTGGACAGGAGGACAAAGACAAAATGTCACGGCCGGCGAAAGAAAGTGTGCTGTTTGTCATAACGACTGACACCATTTACGCCGCGCTGTCTCAAAAGATTTGTGGAGACAAAGGATCAGCCGGTGTTTGTCAAATCGCAAGTAAAAAATAAATAAATAAATAAATAAATAAATAAATGTTTAGGATTGAGGATTCGTAGCGATGATCCGTAATTTTATCTAGCATCAGCACTGGAGGTTAGAAACATCTGCCTTGATTAATTAAAAAGTCTTACTAGAGTTCCTGCCAAATTAGTTCATGACATGCGTCTCAAAACAAAATACAGGCACTTGGATTGATACCAATGACTTTCCTTCTTCTTCTTCTTCTTCCATATATGGTCACATCTGTACTCTGCTCTTATTTCCATACGTGGATTAAACTCTCTCTTTCATTTGCATATCTCTGACAGCCTGGAAATTCCTAGAGGACTCTATAAACTCTGTCGTTCTGACAATGACAATCTAGAAAGAACAAAAAAGTCCGGTTCCTCTCAAGGTTTCTTCCTACTGCCATCTCGGGGAGTTTTTCCTTGCCACTGTCACCCTCGGCCCGTTCATCAGGGACAATCTTATCATTCTGATTAATTCATACACATTCACATTCCATACAAACGTCAATAAATCTTCTGATTGTGTAAAGCTGCCTTGTTCAAAGCGCTATACAAATAAAATCGAATTGAACTGAATTGGAGACAGTGTTATGATCCGGTGTGGTTTCAGTCGCTCAGGTCGAGACTCAGCAACGCTACGTGTCAATAAGATGAAGTCAGCTGACCACCTGAATGGACTGAATCACCAGGACATCACATCTGTGGAGGTTCCCTTCCCTGATGGCACGCGCCATATCGTAGGACTCAGATTGTAAAAGAGTGTTTCTGGTGAGGACGAGGATGCTGGAATCTGGTCCCATTCCGATTAGTCCTAGTATTAACCTGGTCTTTATTTAGATTTAAACCCCTATTCAATTGATAAGCCTCCTGATACAAAGAACCTTCCTACTCACATGTTTGGAGAAACTTTCAAAATCATCCTTCTTCTCTTCTTGCTCTTCATCAGTTCGCTTTGACTCCGCATCCTGGACCTCTCCTGTTCCTTCTTCCTCTTCTCCTCCACCATTCTGTTCCTCAGATACCGGTTCTTCTGTTGGTTCTTTCTCCATCTCAGGCTCTCCCCGAGTGGCGCTAGACTCCTCGGCTGTCTTCTCTTCTGCTCCTTGATCCCCATCCTGTACGGTGTTCTGCTGCTCTTCTGTCACGTCTCCTGTCTCCGCCGGCTTCTCTTCTTCCCGCTGCTCACTGGGTGCTTCCTCCACTGGAGCCTCATTCGGTGTAGACTCTTCAGTATTCTCAGCCTCCTTTGCTCCTTCGTCCTGCGCCGCATCCGCAGCCGTCTTGTCCTCTTCGACCGCACCATCCTCTTCGACCTCTTCTGTAGTCTGTTCTTTTTCTTTTTGCATGGCTTCTCTAAAAGAAAACGGTACAGACGGAAGTGTAAGTGGGAAATTCTATCACCTTCTATTGCAGGTAAAAACCTCTGCATACTTTTTCCTTTGGAAGCTCTTCCTCTCTTTGTGTCCTCTATAGTGTGCCTGGATCCTGGTAGCAGCTTTGTTCTTCTCCTCCACTAACTCCTTGTATTTCCTCCTGGCCAGATATCCTCGGCATACTAGCCACAAAGATGGAGAACGTTCATGAGGATGATTTTTGTTTTTTCCACCTGAATTATCAGTGTTTGGAAAGATTGCTCTTACCTGCTTGAAGTTGCACAATGACGGCGTCCTGCTTGGCTTTGGTTTTATCATCAGCCATGCTTTTCCTCACCATGTGTCCTCTGAATGCTGAAGAAAACATCAGAACATGAAAGCTGTCCTTCAACATATACGTTACACACACTATATATTTTACCTGCATTACCATTAGAGCTGATGTTATATAAAATTGACCAGGATCAATAATTAAACAGTGTAGTTTTAATCCAGTGACTATAAGTTTGTTTATACTGCACACAGAAAGGTAAATATACAGCAGGATGTTCAGAAGATTCTGAAGCTTGTTGCCAGATCCAGTAATTGTACAAAAATATATCAGATATCATATCGGTCTGAAGCTAATGTTCAAAGCTATAAGATTCCACTCAAGTAGGTTTGTGCCACTGAAGTGTCGAGATATTGTACCACTCTCAAGATATTGTTCACATTTTTAATGAAAGCTCAAGTCCACATATTTAAGGGATTTTGTGTTCTTAATTGAAACGAATTCAGATGAATTTAAAGCTGAATTTCTTTCACCTACTTGCACTTGCTACTGTAATCTTTGAGTGGACAAGTGGAGATTTCACTTGTCCGTCAATATAGACATTTCCTGGTTTAATCCCCGAAGGCTTTCTGTTTTTGCTGGACAATGCCAGTCCTCTCCTCGCGCCGAGGCATTTCCACATGTTTTTAGCGTTTAAGGAGTTCCTGGGAGGCCGGCATTTCAGACACGAAACAGGAAGTCCAATCAGGGCTCCAGTACATTGAGAAAACTTTCTACCTTGGTATCTAAGCACTAGTGAAACTCTTGGATAAGAGCATTAGTGTTGCAGGGAATTATATAGTTATGAGATCATCCTGCACGATCAAAAGTCATGGTTTGTTTGAACGCCTCTTGTATTTCTGCTCGGACGTGGCTTCACCTGATTGCAGCACGACAGCACTCTCGGTTCTCTTTCCAATGGTTTTTCGGTAGTTTCGGACCGCCAGCCAACACCGGACGTAGGCCTGCACCAGCACGATCCGGTCCATGGTTCTCTTGACCAACAGGTTCAAGTGCTCCACATGATAATACTTCAGAAAGACCTGAAATACCAGCACACGCATAAACCTCTCCAGATGGCAGATCTTTGGAAGCAGTTTAACTTAATTTAACAGGTTTATTAACTGCTAGGACTTTTGTTTTGTACATTATTTTCTACACAAAAACTTTTTCTCTGCTTCTTATGCAGGAAATGTGACAAAATGTGTCTTTATTTTTGTATCAGACTTTCTACCTTTGTTTTGCCTAGAGCCCAGTTTTCCAGCTTGGTTTTCTCCAGAATAGCAGTACACGTCTCGGGACTGACCGCCGGCTCCTCATCCACACGGAAAGCCAGCATGTAGTATCTACAAACAGAATCGACCACAACGGTGTTTGTAAGCAGTCAAAATTTGCACAGCTGAAAAGTGCTTCTTTGAAAAATAAACCTCCTTGTACAATTTTCTGGCACGGCATTTTATACGACCTCAATCAAGAACTGCTCGTGCTGCCGCCTAACCTCTGGATGAAGTTGGCGAAGAGGATGCGGTGAGAGTAGCCCTGTCTGCGGATCTTAGCCGTCTCCAGGATGCCCGTGTAGCGCAACTGAATCAGCACCTTCTCCTTGTCGAAATTATGAGCTTGCCGCTCGTTGTTGGGTTTGATACAGCGGACAAAGTGAGGCTGTCCGGCCACCATCTTCGAAAGCAGGTCCATCAGTGAATACTAAAAGAAAGAACGCATGGTAGTTAGCATTGTAGCTAATTTCAAAATAATAATAATAATAATAATAATAATAATAATAATAATAATAATAATAAAAATAATATTACAAGAAACAAAATTGATTTGTTACATTAAAAGTAACTATAAATAGATTTTAAAATGTCTGATGTGTCTTTTTTTTTGGCTTAAAAATGTATTGTGTTATAAAAGCAATAAAACATAAAAACATAATAAAACCCTGTACCCTCACTTACACAATACACTCAATTTATAAATTCACTTTACCTGTGAAACAAATTATTTCCTATAAAATCTGGCCTCAATGAAAAGAGATTGAAATGAGCTTCCCAGTGATACCAAGATGACCGTGGTGATCCTGCCATCCAAGATGCCCAATTGTCTACCAAAATCCAAAACGAGATCGTTAGCCCATCACCCTGAGCCATGTTCCCATTGCATCCGCAAAGAAATCTGTGAATGTAGTGAGAACTTGTACCGTACATCTAGTCAGAAAAGCAGGAGAAACCGGTAAAGCTGTAGTATTGTCTCCCTTGACACGAAGCAGTCATGCATTTTTTGGACATTTCTGGACGCAAGAGAACATGGTCAAAGGAAGACAAAGAAATAACTTAATAAGGATATAGTGACGATGGCATCAACTATTCTTGGAGTAAATAACACCACTTATGGACTCAATTGACGTACGTACTACAAGAATGGCGCAGGCAGGAAAGAGTTGTTCTCGGGATGTCACTGTGTTCTTGCTACAATAATGGAATTCTCACAGCGCCCTCTTCAGGCTGAAGCTACGATCATGGTTGGACCATGCCACATTGTCAAAGACCGCCCTAAGTTCATATTACCTTCTTCTGGTTCTTACAGTGGTACCTCGGCATATATGCATTCCTTTTGGCACCGGCTGCTTTAAAAACAAAACTGAAAGTGGCTCTCATTTCTCCTTGCTGCAGTCCTTGATAACATTCTTGGGACTTACGGTGCTACGTCTTCACTAAATCTTCACCAAATGCGAAAAAATGTAAACTCGCTTCCCTTGGCTTTCCACCGACACAAACAAGTGAACTTCATGGTCTTTCTCAGAGTGTGACAGGCTCTCACCGAGTGAGCCGACATGACTAACATGATTCAAGTTCATTGTTATAAAAACAATCTACATATTATTATTATTATTATTATTATTATTATTGAAGTGATGCTCACTCTGAAATAGGAAGCCACGGTTTGAGTCCTCATGTTGGTGGTCTCTCGAGGATGATGTATGCTTTCCGCTCCATTCTCCCCCTGAGAATGCACAACATATTCAAGGAAAAATGAGAATTTATAGATTCAAGGGCAGGGCGAGTGGCGTCTAACAGGCATCTAATGATAACGATAAATATTACCAGGCTGAAGTGAAGGAATGTCATTTCTAAAGCATGCTCCTAAATATGATGGATTTATTGGGTGTCAAGGGAGCAGATGCTGTACGAGGAGAGATGGAGGATGGCGGTGAAAGTGCGGGTCAGGTTGAGCACACGGCCACACTGGGATTATATTATTGTATAAGCAAAATGCTGATTTTTTTTTAATTTTTTTTATATGGCCGGAGGCTCTGGGCGACATGCTGTGAAGTGCTATGTCATTAGAGGGGAGTGCACATAGGGGTCAGAGGGGATTGGTTTTGTACTGTATGTGTGAGCTAAAGCATGTGCGTCTTACATGGTTTGAGCATATAATAAAATAAATATTATTCATTATTATCATAAATAGATTATCAATATATTGTGTGGTTTTAAATATTATGTGGAAGTAATGCCAAAGTGACAGTGTGCCAAAATAAAAAGAATTGCTCAGATGAGCAGAAAGAGTGATGGAGTGAAATAAAGATGACACACTTCCTTCCTATGTTGCTATACAGTATACTGTACACACACCCACTCACGAAAGTGAGTACACCCCTCTAATTTCAGCAAACATTGTAGTATATCTTCCCAAGGGAAAATGCTATAGAAATACTATACAGTGGAACCTTGGATTACAAGCACAACTCGTTCTGGAAGCAGGCTCGTATTCCAAAACACTCGTAAACCAAATCAAACCTTCCCATAAGAAATAATGAAAACTCAAATAATTCGTTCCACAGCCCCCAAAAAAATAAATACAGAAAAATAATTAACACAATATATAAAGTAAAAATAAAACAAATGAACCTGCACTTTACCTTTAAAATAAGTTAAAATAAATCCCAAAGGATAAGTGTTTCCATTTGTGCGCGCAGGCGCCGTGTATTTGTGTGTGTGTGTGTTTTTAAGTTTCACAACAACGGAAACACTGTTTTAACGAAAAAAAAAACTCTCTAATGACACTCGCGTGAGCGCAGACTAACGGAATCACTGCTGTAAAGGAAAAAAAAAATGAACCAGCGCCTTAACTTTGAAAAGAATCGCGACAGAGCAGAGTTTCTGTGTAGAGCAGAGTGCGTGTGTCTGTGTGAAGCCGGGGAGGGTGTGTGTGTATCGGTGTGTGTGTGTCGGTGTGTGTGTGTCGGTGTCAAAAAACTCGGCACTCATAAACCAAGACATGCTCATTTTTCAAGGCAAAATTTATTAAAAATCTTTGCTCGTCTTGCGGAACACTCGTAAACCGAGTTACTCGCAATCCGAGGTTCCACTGTAACTTGGATATAATTTAGAGAAGTCAAAGTGCAGCTTGTATAACAGTACAGATTCCTCTGAAAAGAACTCAACATACAGCCATTATTGTCAAAAGTAAGTACACCCAAGTGTTCTCTCTGGAGAACATAGAATAAAGTGGTTGATGAAATGTGAGAGGTGTACTTACTTTTTTGAGGTTCTATATATTATTTTTCTAAATGAGACAAGTTCTATAAAATTTACACACGTGTTATGATTTACAGCAAATCCATCAGTTATAAACAAATGCCAGGATAAAAAGTATAAATTACTTTATAACTATAACTATTAGTTATTATTTTGTATATAACGCAATATTAAAGAGAAATAACATCTAAATCAATCACTTTCTTTCTGCAATAGATCATGAGCAGAAAGAGTGACGGAGAAAAATAAAGATAACACGCGTTATTTCCCATGTTCTTACGTACTGTACATAGATTAATTTTTTTAAGCTTGAGACGGGTCATTTGAAATTTGCACACATTTTAATATTTTATGTTTTACAGATTTACAGATAACCCATCGAGTGATGCCCAGATTCCTTTGACTGAATCATTTCTGTTATCTTTTGTATCTTTTGTAAACTTAGCGGACTGACCATGCATGTCCAAGCTCATCCTTACCTTCAGCTTGAACCGTCTGTAACACAGATTTTCGAAAAACTACAATCGAATGCAAAATGCACCCGGGCGCTAGGCGCTAACACAGGTGCCCCTGATCTTCGCTTCAGAAACAATAGGCACAATCTTTGATGTGAAATTTCTAAAGAGCTGAAAGAGCATGACTCACCATGCAAATACATGGAAATATATTCACGGCCTCATCAAAGATGCTTCATTTCAATATGCAAAAAGTGTCGATTTGTTTCAGGCGTGGAACTTCAGACTTTTAAATGTGCTTCAGGTTTTCTCTTAGAGGATTCACCTTAATATAATGCCCTGAGAAGAAGCTCTCATAGAACGGGAATTAGGAAATAGTTTAACATTTAACTTACATACACAAGACTACAGTACATAATCCATTAACTGCATTGCATTTTTGGTTGTGTTTTAGTGTCAGCTGACAATGTTAGGAATTATCTTCTGAAACTTTCTAAGCTGAATAATATTAGCTGACTAATGTAAGGTTAACAACTATGTTGTTAAAAAAGGGATTAAACAATGATGATGATTATTATTTTTTTATCAGTTTAATTTTGCATTTGTTAAAATTTCCTTTTTCAGTTCACATTTTCTATTCTTGATATACAATACTGGGCCAAAAGTGTTGGCCCCCCCGTTCCCCCCCCCCCCCCCCCCCCCAACCTCTTCAGATTTTGCTTCAGACGAAGTGCTTGAAGCACTTTTTTGGCTCTTATTTTCAGTCCAGTTCCTGTACTTGACCAGTTTACAGAGGAATTTATTTGGTTTATTTTGCTTTGTTTGAACCATTCAAGCATAAAAAAAAATTTAACTTAAGTCCTGACCAAGTGTTTAACAGGTGAAAAGATGATCAGGAGATGATTAGTATACTGCTGATGCTGAATGCTGAGTGGTTGGAACAGATGAGAGGGGAAATGAGGTCGTTGCTGAGATTGTTAAATAAACAACCAATTTCAAATTGTATCTTTAGGCACTTTGCAGACTGTCGCAATAAAACATTTGTCCGTGTTTCTTTAGTTTACCTTATTTAATTTAATTTAATATAAAGAAATGAGGGGGGGTACCAAGACTTTTGCACAGAACTATATGTATTTTTTTTTTTGTTTGTTTTCAGTCTTTAAGGTGAGTGCTTGAGTTTAAAGCAGCTTATTTTTAAATCTTAATTTTATGTTGCATTTGGCAAAACATTTTTTTGGTTCACTTTGTCTATCTTGGAGGCTTTTTATTAAATAAAGAAATGTGACCTTTGTATAATACGGTTTGTTACCTCTGTAAATTGGCCTAGCATGGTGCATAAATTGACTCTGAATACCAGGAACCTTTCCAAAAAGGTTTTGCTAAAATTGCTGTATCAATAAATTCGACTCATTTACCTGTCTTCATATGTTTATTTAAGTTCTAATGAAGGGCTTATGTAAATGTCATGTAACCTTGGAATGCCATTCATAATGTCAAAATGGTCTACTAGTATATATGCAGCTTCTATACTTCTGGTACATTCAGGTACATGCAGTATACATGACACACAAACACACATAGAAAGCTAATGGAAGCAGGGCATGCTACATCCATTTCCTGTGGGCGTATACTGACATCTGTGTAATTACTGTACCTCACTAACTGACAGAAGTTTGTACAACATCAGCACTTCCATCTTTAGAAAAAGAGACGTGTGCATGAAGGGAGGAAAATATACAGTAGATCAAACAGTAAGCAAAAGACATGAGCAAAAGAAGAAAGACCGAAATTTGAACTACACAAGCAACGTGTCTTAAAGAGACATTATCTAATCAAGCTCCGTATGTACCTTGACAATGTTTACAGAGCGCTGAGGAGAGGGCTGACGAGACCCGAATTTCCCTGAACCCGTCCCCTTCGCTTTGGTGTGAGCTAGATTACCTGGTCAAAGAGAAAGAATTAATAATTAAGGTTAATGTCCTTATCAAACAAAATAATTTTCAAATTGTCAAACATGGAAAAAAAAAACGATTAAAACCCAGAACACAGGACAAGCTGACAATTTGACTCAAAATCAGTATCCTCCTCCTGTAATCTCCTGTCGTTGTACCGTAATGTGATGGTTGACGTAAATTTTTACCTATTACAGTGGAACCTCGGATTGCGAGTAACGTGGTATACGAGTGTAAACCACATCCGCAAACCGAGCTAAGATTTTTAATCAGTTTTTAATCGGAAACCGAGCAAGTATTGGTTTACGAGCGCCGAGTATCATGTATCATGCATGCGACTCTTATTTTGACACCGAGCGTCACTCTCTCACCTTTTCACCCCCTGCATGCACCAACGGAAACACTTATCTGTCGGGATTTATTTGTACTTTTTTTTAAAAGGTAAAGTGCATATTAATTTGTTTTCTTTTCATTTTATAGATTGTATTAATTACTTTTATGTATTTATTTTTTGGGGCTGTGGAACGAATAATTGGAGTTTTCATTATTCTTTATGGGAAATAATGATTTGGTTTACGAGCCCACGTCCGGAACGAATTATGCTCGTAATCCAAGGTTCCACTGTATTTTACCAAGTAAAGAACAGATCGGTCCAAATATTGAGCTGGAAAATGGTAAGTGCTGGTTTTGATGGTATTTGTACAATGCACTATGGGGAGCACTATGTATACCATTTAACAATAATAGTTGGTTAAAGCAAACTAATGACTAAATATGGATTAAAAAAATAAAGGTTAAAAAATTAAACTTGAACGGTCAATGGATTATCAAGCAATTCATATTTGTTCTAACATCATATAAAATCATTGATGTCACCTCATGGGCTTCGACTGCATTAAGATTTGATAATGTGGGGAAGAAAAACTCCGTAGATGTGACAAACTGGTCATTCAGTACATTCAGGTCATCAGCTGACGTCATTTTATTGCCACATAACGTTTAGACCTGAGCAACTGAAGCGACCCCAGATCATAACACTGTCTCCGGAGGCTTCTCTTCCCACTTCCCATGTCCACCAAGCGTTTAAGTCATCTCTGATTAGTCATTCATGATCACATTTCTTCCACAGTTCAGCAATGTTTTAATAAAACGTGGGGCAGTTCGTTAACCAATTCCAGTGATCTCCTTAGTTGTTTTCTCTGCTTGATGGAAGCCCTTTTGAAATGGTGACTTTTTTTTTGGCTGGGTAGTGCAAGTACTCTTTGAATACAGAATCTATATCTTTATTCAGTGGTGAGTTGGTTAAATGACGTCTAACAACATACATGAAAAAAAAATATTATTTTAAATTTGTAGACGTTGCACACAGGAGAAATTGATTCCTCAGATGCTAGGAAATTTTCCATTTTACTTTTCCAGCATGGACTTACTCAGCCTGTGCTCTCGGACCTTGTAGTTGCTCAAATACTAGTTAAAGTAGAATAAAATACTACTCCAGGAAAGAAACAGTTAATGTTAAAGATACCCATGTTGAGGACCTAAAGGACACTACGAGAAGAAAATGTACTACTAATCTAATCACCACGAATAATCACCACAGAGATCAGAACTTACTTGGAAAGCAGAATAAGACTAATTAAGTACTAGATACCAATGTGTACAGGCTTGTCCCCCCCCCCCCCCCCCAGGTAAGAGGTTGTTGGATATAAACACTCAATACTCAAAACTAGAGCAGAAATTATAATTGCGTTCCAGAAAAGTCAAATAATAATATAAAGTGGGGACAGATCTGGAGAAAAATAAAGTGGAGTGAGTCATGATGGTTTAAATGGTCTAAAATTTTAATTTTCAGGTACCTACGTGCATTAGCCAACTTGTCAAACATGTAGTGTTAATCTGTGTGAAACAGTTTGCAAAGTCCAGCTGTCCAGATCATTATCCAGCCTCATTCAGAGAGTCTGTAGTAGGTGTGTCTAGTACAGTACCTGATTCGAACTCTTGAGGCCAGACTAGCCTGGTGCATATTAGTCATGAATACTCAGCTCCAGAATCAAGTACTTCTGATCTGGCTGCATGTATTTAATGTTGGGTCGTTGGACTGACTATGCTAGGATATCACCCCTAGGTCTGAATAAATGTACAGTGATGGACGAAAGATAACATATGCCAGGTGATATACTGGAGTTCTCCCTGTGTGTAAAACAGGTGATGTCGATATCTATCTGGCTGTTGTGCTATTAGAATCAGCTGGTTTAGTTGATGGATGGAACAAATACTTTTTACTTTGAGCATACTCTGTACAGAAGTGGCTAAAACTAGGGAATTCTGATGTGCATTGCAAACTTCTGATTGTGTATATGATCTTCAGGAAGCAATCAAGCAGACAAGGATCAAGTGAGTGACACAATTAAAGACTTTCTGAATATGTCCTCATGCCCAACTGGATCCTGCGGGCTTTGAAGAATGAAAGGTCTTTATAAAAAAATATCTCACTTGTATGGCAACTTAAGTGTATGAAATAACAAATTGTTCTTATGCTCGTGATTGTCTTGATTACTGTAAAACAAAACACAAAAAATTGAGAATGGTGCTAAAACATGAAACTTTATGATTGTCTCAGTACTTTTTGGCCACAACGGTGTATAAATGATGTCCTGCAATCGACCAATCCGTAGCGACCCGGGGAGTCCAGCGTGCTTAGTGTCTCTGTGACCCTGACAAGCCCTTATTTGACGATAAATAAAATAATCTTTAACAGACTCCTGGTGTCATTATAGGCATGACTAAAGCAAGTTTGACTACAAAGTTTTATGCCTACAGTATGCATGTGTCAGCAATTATTGCAACTATAAAAAAGCAGGATGTGATCCAGATTCCAGAGGCAAATCTTCATCTCTAAAGTATCTGCTATTGCTATGTACTGTACATTCTCGTGCACATTATATATAATTTACTCCACTTCGTCCACTCATTATTGCATTTAAGGGCCGAGTTGCATCTTATTATCTTATTAGCCTAGTTTGAGCAGTGACATATATCCAACAATCACCTTATTATCAGTGTAAGCAGGTGTGGATTAAGCCCATACAAAGCTTCGTTAAATGTTATTAGAATGTGATTAGACTTGTTAGTTGATTGGTTTGGCCTCCAGCGTCGCCCTGTTCGCTGTACTCACTCTGCAGTGGAAAGGTTCTGACCTTAAAGAGGCCACCTGCCCTATATGGCTGGTATGCTGCAAGAACAGAACAAACATCTGCACTGAAACAGGTTAACACAGTGGGAAATAGCGAGACGAGCGGGTTGTGTCTTTGCCAGGCCAACAGATTCAGAGAGAGTTGTCTTATTCTTGTTTAAATGCATCAAACTGGGGATTAGCTTAGCTGATCACTAAAGTGTGCAAAACTCTGCAATGCAGTGGTATAATGTTTAAGGGCGAGAGTCTGACATCACTGCTGTATAGGAAAATTACTGAACTTCATGTCACACTGTAAATCCTGCACTGTCAGAAATAAAGGTACAAAAAAAAAAAACAAAAAAAAAAACGGTGCATTTGGTTTTCTTTGTCTTTGGGGTGGCACCATAAGAGGACATGTTTGTACGTTTAGTTAGTATGGACCTGAAAACCTTTTAACCTCCTTACTGCATATAAGCACATCACATGTTCCCCAGCTGCATTGTGTGCATATCTTTGTAAGATCCTCATACTGTACGAGGCGCCTTGGGTGTTATTCTTTTTCCGAACTCCGTCCGGTTTGAAGACATCGATCAAGTTATCAGAGCCGTTATCAGATGCTACAGAAACAGTGAAATAGGAAAAAGAAATGAGGAAATACACCGCTTCAGGGGCTGGGTCTCAGGAGGTTTAGATAAGTAAGTGAACCTTAATGACTTGTTCTAACTGCAGGCAAATTAGATTTGGTTCACAAATCTAATCTTTAGGACCGACTGTCCACACTGTTGCTTGAAAGTGATCACGTGGAAATAATGGCTGGTATACAGCACATTCTGTCCTCATACAGTTGATCGCCCTGTTTCTGTACATCCTCTCCAGCTGTGCTTGTAGTACTGATGCATCCTGACCAAAGTGCTATCAGACAGTTCACTTTGTCCTCTGTCCAGGGACTATTGTTCTTCCATTTCTTTCATTGTCTTGCTGCTCACTTTTCAACAATGAATCCATCTCCATACGACTATGTGATCGTGTAAATCCGATTCGAGCAGTTAGAGTATCCAGGCAAAGACACATCTTTATGAGTCCGATCTGAATCTGATTTTCAAACCACCTCTGGATGTGGGTCAGATCAGATTTGCAAAATTAAGATTTATTTATTTATTTATTTATTTATTTGTTTATTTTAATTTTATTTATTTAATTATTTTTTATTGTTCAAATTACATGAAAGAAATTCCAAACTGGTTATAAACTGATTCCAATCTTCATGTGATAAAAACCATATAGACTATTGTAAAAGCTCATAAACGTTGGAGTAGTTTCCTTTATAATAATAATAATAATAATAATAATAATAATAATACACACAAAAGATATATGCACTCTCAATGGTACCCCCCCTGAAAAAAAACTTTATTTAAAAAAAAAAAGAAACTATACATATACAGTATACTTTATTTTTTGTATATCTGTATATACTGCATACAGTACAGACCAAAAGTTTGTACACCCCTTCTCATTCAGCGAGTTTTCTTTCTTGTGTTCTTTAGCCCAAACACGTCTCTCCTGCTTGTTGCCTGTCCTTAGCAGTGGTTTCCTAGCAGATATTCTAGCATGAAGGCCTGATTCACACCGTCTCCTCTTAACAGTTGTTCTAGAGATGTGTCTGCTGCTAGAACTCTGTGTGGCATTGACCTGCTCTCTGATCTGAGCTGCTGTTAACCTGCGATTTCTGAGGCTGGTGACTCGGATGAACTTCTCCTCTGCAGCAGAGGCGACTCTCGGTCTTCCTTTCCTGGGGCGGTCCGAATGTCAGCCGGTTTCTTTGTAGCGCTTGATGCTTTTTGTGACTGCACTCGGGGACACTTTCAAAGTTTTCCCAATTTTTCGGACTGTCTGACCTTCATTTCTTAAAGTAATGACGGCCGCTCGTTTTTCTTCACTTAGCTGCTTTTTTCTTGCCAAAATACAAATTCAACCTCTTTGAATGAGAAGGTGTGTCCAAGCTTTTGGTCTGTACTGTATATATTAAGTGAATGTTACTCAGCAGAAAAATAATATTATATATATATTTTTTATCTGTCTTGCCAGGCAAGTCGTTTTTCTTGTATCTTTTGGGTTTCATAGCAACTCCACCCTGTCCTGCTATTGATTTGTTACCTGAGTGTGGTCAATATGATATGATTATATGATGATCTACTACTTATATTTCTGTTATCTTGTGATAAAGTGCTGTGGCTATACTGTATGTGTGACTAAGCTACCCATTCCCATGCCCATCCCTATTTTCACCCTGCCTGCTTTCCTAATTTGTGTTTTTGCAGTTCACATATCACATATACAGTACAGTATAAAGCGTACATTGCAAGCAAATTATGTTGATTCTACTTTGACCATTGTTATTATTTTTTAAAATGTGTGGCATTTAAAAATGTTATGAATTTGTACAGAAACGCGATTAGAAAAATTAAATAAATAGACACATGGACGAAATTCAACACTAAAAACTTACAGTACAACTCATTGCAACTAAAGGAAATACACTGACATAATTACTTGACCAGGATTGGATGATTGTTTTTTTTCCCCCCTTAGATTTTCAATATTGTGCAAAGAAAGGCTTACTCGCAGCTCTGATAGTAACCACGTAAAACATCTTTCTCACTGTATTAGTACCTGTTTTAGTGAGCGGATTAGTGACTAGTCTGCTGATCAGCTCGTTCTCTGAAGACCTCAGCAGCAGGATGATGTCAGCAGGAAGAGTGTCTCGGTTCTTAGACAGAAACCCAGAGGCGTTATAGACCACCTGATAGACGTATACAAGAAAATCACATGAGCACATGTTAAATGCATTGTTAATGATCTGTTTGCATAAGAGACACACTGAGTGTGTTAAACATACTGTACCTTCCCAGCATAGTGGTTGATTCCAAAGCCAAGATCAACCCGCATTGGTCTCGAGAAGTTTTTAGATTTTAGATTGTCCTCGAATTTTTCTGAAAGAGCAAAAAGTGTGAATTAACATGACATTTATTCCTTATTACATTTGTTACAACATCCTCCATCACCTGGCGGAACTAACTAACCGGGACTGACAGCTGTTGTAATTCACAGGGGCGTAAAATTCTCACTGGTCCTATGCAGTCGAAATGTGAGGATAATAACCCATGGAGGTGGTGGACAGTCCAGAGAAACCGATAAGATTTACTTTATCTTTTCCACTTTAGAATATCAGCTAACTTCCGGTTGATTCCCAAACAGGGTTAAATGTAAAGCTAATGCATTAGGGTGTACAATACCTTGTTCCAAACAACAAGTAGTGCCTGGATCAGGGTTTAGGGAGGGATTTGGGAGTAGAAGAGCCTTGTTTTAGAAGCTGGTAGGCTTTGTAGTTCGTTTTAGCCATGAACAAAACAATGCAGATGTTTCAGAGACAATTCGGCAAGACTTAGAAGCAATAGTTATGTAACTGGCAAATATAGTTATATACCGTATCCCAGTGCTGTGATGCTCTATATCTATATTATATACTGCACATAAAACATGATATATGATAGAGTAAGTCTGATGGAAACCTTAAAATGGAACATGAATTTAGAACCAAAAGCATGTTTATTTATTGTTGTTTTTTCCTAGCGACATATTCCAACTTGTTAAGCATTAAACAAATATTTTTGATTCTGTAAAAACATAATAAACTATTCATTTCACAAACACTCTGCTTTCCTTGCTTCCTGTATGTATGTATGTATGTATGTATGTACTGTATGTATGTACTGTATGTATGTCAATATGACTCTTGAAGGTTATATTAAAATATATAGTGGACTGATGACTTCTGTATGTGAGTGTGTGAATGTGTGAGTGTGCGAATGTGTTGAAAGGGGTGTAACTTGCCTACGAGGGTCTGATCAGTGGCCTGGGGGAATCGGCTCTCCTCATCCAGCAGTGACAGCAGACCCATGGGCTTCTGCAGGAAAAGGTCCAGCAGGGGCCGGTTGTCCTCATACTCAATCACTCGCACGTCCACACCCTCGTTCAGGTACTCGTCCTGCAGGGGGGAGGGGTCAAATGATAAATCCATTAGCCCATGGGGAAAGTTACAGCACCAGTTTGTGTTTTTGGTTGTGCTAGCAAACACATTTTAAGCACAAATGAAAACTAGCTAGTCAAATAGTTTTCAAAAAAGTCAAAAAAGTGTTTTTCCTGCATGAAAAATTGATTTCCATTCTGCTTAATGAAATTGCTTAATAACATTAATTAAGTCAGATGGAAAATCTCAGAATTCTTTTTTTTTGATAATTGTGAAGTTTCAAAGGCACTTTATAGTGATATTAAATGTACTTAGTACTTAGTACTTTTAGTACATTTTGTCTAAAAAAAGGATTATTAATCATATACAATGGAACCTCGGATTGTGAGTAACTTGGTTTACGAGTGTTCCGCAAGACGAGCAAAGATCTTATAAAATATCGAAATATCTAATATATATAAAATAAATTTTGACTGGAAAAACAAGCATGTCTTGGTTTACGAGTGGTGAGTTTTTTGACACCGACACACACAAACCGACACACACACACACACACACACACTCTCTTGCCTTTACACCCCCCCTCCCCAGCTTCACACAGACACACACACTCTGCTCTACACAGAAACTCTGTCGCGATTCCTTTCAAAGGCAAGCTGCTGGTTCATTTGAGCAGTGAAGTCTGCGCTCACATGAGTGTCATTAGACAGATTTCTTTTTTTTCCTGTTAAAAGTGTTTCCGTTGTGTGTGTATTTGTTGTGAAACTTAAAAAGCGAGGTGGGGGAGGGAGGAGGAGTTTTACCGTGTAAGACGAGGCGAGGGAAGGTTTGGTACGAGTGTTTTGGAATACGAGCCCGCTTCCGGAACGAATTATGCTCGTAATCCAAGGTTCCACTGTATTTGGTATGCTGTCATCCTATATTAAGAAGTTGAAGATGGGATTGATTTTGAACTAAAACATTTTTATTTGCTAAGATATCAGACGGAGGACTCCTGGACACATGTCAATGAAAAAAAGTTGTAAATAAAACAGAAAATAAAACTTTAGGTTATGTTCAGAACAATGATGCTGTGACGAGATGGAAAATGCCTCATGATTAGCCAGAGAACTGACTAGCCATGCAATTGACAAAAGTCACAAACCTTCACTAAACAACAACAAACAAACATCCTGTGCAACATGGTGCAGCTATAACATGTTCCATCACAGACAAACCCTTTAACCACTTTTTTTATTATTATTATTATTATTATTATTATTATTATTATTATTATTATTATTATAAAAACACAATATTAGCATAATATTAACAATGTAGTCATGAAGACTTACATAGATTATGTGCAAATTGGCATTAGATTAGCTACCATGCAAACACTCTACCCTTCTGTATACCTGGCATGCTGCTTGGTGTATTACTCACTCCCAATATGTTATTAGGGATGACCAGTTAGACACTTCTGTTTCTCCTAACCTTGGTTAGTTACACCACATATCACTCGCAAGTTTTTTCTTTCTACATTCTACAACAATACTGGGCCCTCTGCTGCAGAGGACACGTTCATTTAGAGTCACCAGCCTCAGAAATCACCAATTAACAACCAGCACCTCAGATTAGAGCCGTTATGAAGCTTTACAGAGCAGAAGGAGCAGATATACATCTCAATATCAACTCTTCAGAGGATTATTGTGTGTTTTGGATAAACAGCTTCAGTATTGTTGTACAGTGTAGAAATAAATAAAAATATCATTAAATACCATGGGCTTAGAAGGGGTGTCTAAACTTTTGCGCGGTAGTGTATGTACAGTATGTGTGTGTGTGTGTGTGTCACAACCTCCTGCTTAACCCCAAGTGCATGTGTATAACAAAAGCTAAAAAGGCCAGAAGCAAACAGCTCCCATGTCCAATCTCCAGGTAGTCATGTTGACTGCCACACACACACACACACACACACACAGACACACACACACACACACACACATGCAAATGCCTAAAGGAGCCTCACACATGTCAGAGAAATCTCATTTCTCCAGTAGGGCACAACATGTAGCCTGGGGTAAAGTCATGGAACAACTGGCAACCGCTTTGGAGAGCAAGACTACCAGAAAAAATAGAGAGGGATAAAAAAAAAAAATAAATAAATAAAAAAAAAGGAACCAGGTTATTGTGGGTTTTATACAGAAGGCAGACAACCAGAGAGCCATAGTGCTTCAGAAACATGATGTGTTCTTGAGATTTGGATAAATGAGGTGAGAATATACTGTACGTATATTCTGGATATGAAAATAGTTATGTTCTGCATTGCACTACACTACTGTAGAGATCAGGTAAAATCCTGTGGACAAGAACAATAGAGATCGAGAGATACGAGGTGTGTTCACGTCAAACCTGGACTTTTAACAGTTAGGAGACTCTTTATTTCTCTGTATAATCCCCTGCTACACTAATGGACTTATCCCAGTGTTTCACTAGTGCATGGACACCATCAAGGTAGAAAGTTTTCTCAGTACGACAGAGCCATGATCGGACCCCCTGTCTGCTTCACATCTGACACGCCGGCCTCCCAGGAACTCCAAACATGTGGAAATGCCTTGGACTGTACGGAGGATGTGGCGACAACTCCCAGCCGAGTTCCTGTAATGCGCGAGTGGTGCTGGTGAATGATTGTGTGTACAGCTCACACAGAAAGATGCATCTTTTACGCAAGTTAGTGAAAAGTTATCTGTCAATTTTTTCAAGGATCCGACCCTTCCACTGAATGTTCACAGTGAATGACTGCAGTGAGTTTCGAGCCACCTCGGGATCCTCATCCTCGTTCCTTTAAAAAACGTTTCGCGCCGGTCAAATGTTTTACTGCGGCTAAGAGTCTCATCACCGTATCGTCCTTGGCGTCTTCTGTAAATGTCAATCTCCAGTTTTTTACACCTTCATTCACCGGAAATGTTTATCTCAAGTCCCAGTTTGACTTGAACGGCCCTTGTCACGATCAGGGTGACTGTCAGACTCACACACTTCGGCACATCTCTCCTTTACACTGCTCTTCAGAGTGAGGCAGAATTAAATAAATGATTACAAGTACATTATGTTCTCCCGTCGTGTAGATGAAAATAGCTTTCGCTTCTATCGGAAGCAGGAAATAAAATGTGCTTGTGCGCTGTCAGGACATTCAGAGCGTACCTGCTCCCAGGCGAATATGTGCTGATTGAAGTAGAACTGAATCTGCTCGTTGGCGATGTTGATGCAGAGCTGCTCGAAAGAGTTACGCTTGAAGTTTTCAAAGCCGAAGATGTCCAGGATGCCGATGTTTTGCTCTTTGTCTTCCTCACTGAGAATGGAAGAAGAATGGACGGATGGTTTTATGAGATGCATTGAGGTACTATAGATATATTAAGACTTTATGAGGATTTTTTTTCCATGTTAAATTCTCAAATCTGATCAGTTTTCAGATTTAACATTAGTGCTGCACCAAATGACAGTTTTAGTGCATAACAATGCATGCTGCATAGCAAAACTACTTCATAATGTGTCGTGATGCCAGATTTAAACAATAATTATGCTTCATAGAGTCAACCTGTCATTGATTATTTTCCTACATATCAATAAAAATGAGCTCTAGCTTTTTCTACGGGTTCCAAAACATCCCATGTGATAGAACGTGCAGCATTTTTATCATTAGTTCATTTTCCATGCTGTCTTCATCCTCCACTCTCTATGTCTCTCTCTCTCTCACCCGTTCTGGTTTTCATGTCTCAGCAGGGTGTTGATGCGATTGACGATCCAGCTGAATAGGCGTCCGTACAGAGCTTTGCTCATGGCGTCCCGCACCTCCGTGGCTTTCTCAACGGTGTTGGGCCGGACGATGGTCTCACCCCGAGCCACCACACAGTGTGAAGTGAGAGCCTCTCGCAGCTCATCCGAGCGTATACACAGCAAAGAGGCAGCTACAAAACAATAAACACACACACACACACAAGCTATTTCCTTAACAGCCTTGTCTTTCCTTGAGTTAAAAAAGAAACATTAAGAAACACAGCTAGTCATGTTATCAAGAATCACGCAGCTCGTCTGTAGAACTCTTTCCCATTACAGCTTTACATTCGAGTGCCATAAAATACTAACACTGGAGACTCCTTACATGAATGTTCAGTAAAACTCTCCTTACAGAAAACTCTTTTCTTTAATCCAATAATGTTAGCAAAAGACAAGGAACTTTATTTATTCGACAAGGTTGGTACAATCTATAGTTTAACCAATCAAATTAAAATTTTATTTGTCACATACACAGTCATACACAGTATGATATGCAGTGAAATGCATATACGACCGCCCGTGGCCCTAAAATCAAGATTATCAATAAGAAATAAATTATGGAATATAATAAGAATAAAATATAGAAACACTTAGCTCTAGATATATATATATATATATATATATATATATATATATATATATATATATATATATATTTATTTTTATTTTTTTTCTACAGCTAAAAATATATATAAATTTTATTTTATTTTTATTTATTTTTATTATTATTTTTTTTCTAGAGCTAAGTTTCTATATTTTATTCTTATTATATTCCATAATTTATTTCTTATTGATAATCTTGATTTTAGGCCACGGCGGTATATGCATTTCACTGCATATCATACTGTGTATGACTGTGTATGTGACAAATAAATTATAATTTGATATATATTTATATATTATATATATATATATATATATATATATATATATATATATATATATATATATATATATATTTTTTTTTTTTTTTTTTTAAATCAGGAATGCCAGATATAACAAGCTCCACGCAGATTATTTTTGGTTCATAAATAATTAAATAAATAAATGATTAAATCAGCTATTTTAGAGCAGCAACTAAATGGTTTCAGCTAAATGTCCTTTAGCAATGCTCATGAGGTCCCAATGGTTCCTGCTTTTTTTACTTTCTTTTTTCTTTTTATACCAGCTACACTGGACCTGCAACTTAAAGGTTCCTGGAACTAGAATTGACAACATCATAAAATAGAGTAAAATACAATAAAATACCACAAAAAAAAATTAAATAATGTCTCTAGTTAGCCAGATGAACATGTACAGTGTTCGATGCCAAATATAGTAAGCTCCGTCCCAGTTGTGCATCACTCACTCACTCATCATCTACATCTAGGCATTTGGCAGACGCCCTTATCCAGAGCAGCTTACTTTTTTTTTTTTTTTTATCTCATCATTACATCTGAGCAATTGAGGGTTAAGGGCCTTGCTCAAGGGCCCAACAGTGGCAACTTGGTGGTTGTGGGATCTTCTGAACCGTAGTCCAATGCCTTAACCACTGAGCTACCCCTGCCTTCATCTACACTGCTTAATCCTGTATTAAGGGTTACAGGGGGCCTGGAGCCTATCCCAGGAGACTTAGGGCACACAAGGCGGGGTACACTTTGGACATGGAGCCAATCCATCGCAGGCCACACACTCATACAGTACCCACACTCATTCACATCCAATTTGGGAACGCCAATTAACCTAACCTACATGTCTTTGGACTGTGGGAGGAAATCGGAGTACCTGTAGGAAAACATTGGGTAACATCCCCCAGTAAATGAAGCCTATGTTACTAGATATTACTAGTTGTTACAGTATAACTACTTACATCAGAAGCATGCAGGCTGCCAGTTAGGCTAACGTTCTCATTTTGCTGCACTAGCATGCTAACGCGCTAGCCAGCATTCTGTAACTCACCGCTCTCTAACACGGTCGTGTTTTCAATGTTGCTCTTGTCAGTTTGGTGCTCTGTAGCCACTGAGGTAAACTCGATGTCTCCGCTGATTAAGATGGCGGCAACAATGCTGTACACACTTCCTAATTCCTGTGGAGAAAAACAAGCTGGAATGTAGGTTTACAGGAAATATAAAATAATTATTTGAAACATGCTAGTTTTGGAAGGTGTGTTACTTTTAAATGGAGCTATAAGTGAAATTTCTGAGGCAAATGCAAAGATAAGTTCATGACATGGCTGCAATCTCATGTATTTTGTATTGTTACTAATAAGCTATCTGTATTGTTAGCTTATTAGCTCAATGTTTAACCACACTCTGGATAGCTAAGATTATCTACTGAAAATCCATTTAACTAAAATGACATTTTAATGCTATTCTGTAATGAATTTGATGGCATATTCCCTGAGATTAGACAGCTCCTGAGCTCCACAGAAAGGCAGTCAGTACAGGGGTGTTTCTCTGACTGTCGTTTTCATTAGCTCCTCGCTATACGCCATGTTTCATCATGTTACGCCACTCACACTCCCATCACTTACCTCCTCACTCTGAGCCAATCCCCACGCTGGATTGATGTCAAATTAACCTGACATTTCTCAACCGTGATGCCGCGACGCCTCCATATCACAAATCAAACTGTCTCCCTTCTAAACAGACTCTTCCTGTTTATTTCATGCTTGAGGTATTTTTCATTTCTCCCATCACAGATAACAATTTACATAAAGAAAATGCTTTTTTTTTCAGAGCACTACATATTTTTTCTTTTAAATAACGCTACACAGCTGCAATGTCTAAAAAATGATAATAAACACGTGGACAAAATTGTTGGTACCCTTCGGTCAATGAAAGAAAAACTCACAATGGTCACAGAAATAACTTTAATCAGACAAAAGTAATAATTAAAAAAATTCTATGAATGTTAACCAATGAAAGTCAGACATTGCTTTTCAACCATGCTTCAACAGAATTATTTAAAAAAATAAACTCATGGAACAGGCCTGGACAAAAATGATGGTACCCCTAGAAAATACTGAAAATAATGTGACCAAAGGGACATGTTAATTCAAGGTGTGTCCACTAATTAGCATCACAGGTGTCTACAATCTTGTAATCAGTCAGTGGGCCTATATATAGGGCTCCAGGTCGTCACTGTGTTGTTTGGTGACATGGTATGTACCACACTCAACATGGACCAGAGGAAGCGAAGGAAAGAGTTGTCTCAGGAGATTCGAAAGAAAATTATAGACAAGCATGTTAAAGGTAAAGGCTATAAGACCATTTCCAAGCAGCTAGATGTTCCTGTGACTACAGTTGCACATATTATTCAGAAATTTAAGATCCATGGGACTGTAGCCAACCTCCCTGGACGTGGCCGCACGAGGAAAATTCATGACAAATCAAAGAGACGGATAATCCCAATGGTAACAAAAGAGCCCAGAAAGACTTCTAAAGAGATCCAAGGTGAACTTCATGCTCAAGGAACATCAGTGTCAGATCGCACCATCCGTCGTTGTTTCAGCCAAAGTGGACTACATGGGAGACGACCAAGGAGGACACCATTGTTAAAACAAATCATAAAAAGCCAGACTGGAATATGTCAAACTACATGTTGACTTCTGGGACAATGTCCTATGGACAGATGAGACAAAAATGGAACTTTTTGCCAAGGCACATCAGCTCTGTGTTCACAGATGGAAAAATGAAGCATATGAAGAAAAGAACACTGTCCCTACTGTGAAACATGGAGGAGGCTCTGTTATGTTCTGGGGCTGCTTTGCTGCATCTGGCACAGGGTGTCTTGAATCTGTGCAGGGTACAATGAAATCTCAAGACTATCAAGGGATTCTAGAGAGAAATGTGCTGGCCAGTGTCAGAAAGCTGGGTCTCAGTCGCAGGTCATGGGTCTTGCAACAGGACAATGACCCAAAACACACAGCTAAAAACACCCAAGAATGGCTAAGAGGAAAACATTGGACTATTCTAAAGTGGCCTTCTATGAGCCCTGACCTCAGTCCTATTGAGCATCTTTGGAAGGAGCTGAAACATGCTGTCTGGAAAAGGCACCCTTCAAACCGGAAACAACTGGAGCAGCTTGCTCATGAGGAGTGGGCCGAAATACCTGCAGAGAGGTGCAGAAGTCTCATTGACCGTTACAGGAATCGTTTGATTGCAGTGATTGCCTCAAAAGGTTGTGCAACAAACTATTAAGTTAGGGGTACCATCATTTTTGTCCAGGCCTGTTCCATGAGTTCACTTTTTTTTATAATTCCATGAAGCATGGTTGAAAAGCAATGTCTGACTTTCATTGGTTAACATTCATAGAATTCTTATTTATTATTACTTTTGTCAGATTAAAGTTATTTCCGTGAACATTGTAAGTTTTTCTTTCATTGACCGAAGGGTACCAACAATTTTGTCCACGTGTGTGTGTGTGTGTGTGTGTGTGTGTGTGTGTGTGTAGATATATATATATATATATATATATATATATATATATATATATATATATATATATATATATACTATATATATATATATCTCACATTTGCATGGTGCAAACGTCTTAAAGAAAGCTGTACTGTACATCCATGACTGATGATCCCGGCTGAAATAGTTCGGATCAGTCTTTCTCATGAACTTTCAACGAGTGGAACACCTGATCCTTAAAAATGGGTAACTTGTCTTCAAAATGTGGAAGAGAAGCATCTATCTGTATGCCCAGATGTGCACACAATCATTAGCCAACATTGCTTGCACGTTACAAAATCTCAGCTGGGAGTTATTGCCACATCCTCTGCACAGTCCTAAACTTGCCCCAAATTATTTTCATATGTTTGAGCCAAAGGAGTTCCTGGGGGGCCAGAGTGTCAGATCATGGTAGTGTACTGATAAAACTTTCTACCTCAATGGTGTCCAAGCACTAGTGAAGAACTGAGATAAGTGCATTAGTGTAGCAGGGAATTATATATAGAAATAAAGGACGTCTTTACTTTCACAACTGTGTTCTGTTATTTTACTGTACCTAATTAAAAGTCCTGGTTTGACTTGAAAACCCTTCCTAGTATACAGTATGTTGCTTTTGGACATTTCATGTTACCCTGCCATATTAATAGTGTGTGAGAAGACTAGACACATGTACAGTAAAGTCCCGGTCTGGATATTTTATAATTTCCCTAATATATAGCAAATATCTATCTTATAAATAACTTTATGCTCAATTAGGTCCAGAAATAACATAAGTGTCAAAAGTCAGGATCATCAGCTCGCACATATAACCATATAAAACCCCTCTACATCATCCACCCTACACAGAGTATTACCTCAAGGGTGAAGCCGATTACTTTGAAACACTGCTCCACTGCTTCAAATTGATCCTTGTAGGAGGCGTTTCCCACGATGTCTGGCACAAGCTTGACATTTTCATTCTGAAGGTACCTGAAGTGAGCAGAGTAAAAGAAGTTCAGAAACGGGCAATAAATAATGCAGTAAGTTTACAACGTTCATAAAAGGAACCTACTTTGGAGTTTTACTGTCAGAAAGCTTGTAGTGAGCGAGCTTCTTTCTCTCGGCCAGGCCAGCGTAGATGTAGTAGAAAATGTGGAAGTTACGCTCCCCGCTATGAGAGGAGAAAGAAACGGATCGTAAAGTCAGTTGTTTTACTGAAAAGGTCAGTAGTGGTTTATTGAACATCAATGCTTTTTCAAGGCAAAGCTAAAACATCGGAATAAAGTAGAGTAGATGGACTGTAAATGGAGAAAAAGTGAAGTGGGATACAGTATATCTCACTAAAGGTTTAATTCTAAAGAAATTTATAGGAAAAAACAATGTAGATGCAAGTATTTGTAAAAGTTTAAGATTGACTGTAAGTGTGTAAAAATAAGAAAAATGATCTGATCATAGAAAGTAGACATATTAGGCAAACACATTATTTGTACAGGTTGTAAAATTTTTTTCAATGTTACAGTATTTTTCTAATAAAATGTTTTATTTATTCCACAAGAGACAATTTAAGAGTGTAAGGTGCAACCAGGTGTTGCTCATCATCAGCTCTTGATTAATTGATGTGCAGACCCCTATGAAAGCAAAACAAATTGGCATTCAGGTGTGTGTTAACACAGTGCCAAGAGGGAGCACCAGAACAATTTGGAGTTCAAATGTTAAAGTCCATGACAGCACAATTAGAAGAAGACTGAACAGGTATGGTTTGCTTGGAAGGTGTGCCAGGAGAAAGCCTCTTCCCTCCAAAGAGAAAATGGAAGCACGAATGAGGTTTGAACAGATGAGACCAAAGTGGAGTTGTTTGTCCTTCAGGTTTGGCCGTAAACCCAATTAACATTTCAGCAGGAACACCACATACCCACTGTCAAGCATGGCGGTGGAGGGGCGATGATTTGTGCTTGTTTTGTTCTTGTATTCATTGAGTCAACCATAAACTCCTCTGTGTACCAGAGTGTTCTAGACTCAGATGTTAGAAAATCTGTCTGACAGCTAAAGCTTGGTGCAAATGGTGTTATGCAACTGGACAATGATCTTAAGCTCACCAGTAAATCTACAGCAGAATGGCTGAAAAATAAAAGAATCAAGGTTTTGAAATTGCCTAGTCCAAGTCCAGACCTCAACCCAGCTGAAGTACCCAGTTGACAGGACCTTAAGAGCGCAGTGTGCATAATCAAATTCCCAAAAACTTCAGTTAACTAAGGAAATGTTTTAATGAAGAATGGGCCCGAATCTCTCCACAATGTTGTGAGAAACTGATGTTTCACAAGTCATGCATGAAACAGCTACTTATTGATGCTAAAGTTGGATCTACAAGATATTGGATTATAGGGGGTACTTGTTATTGCCCACATTATTTTTTTTTCTTTGTTAAATAAATAATGGCACTGTGAAAAAAAGTTATTTGTTGTTCATCTGAGAACCTACTTCTAAACATGATTGTACCATCTACAGAACAGTCGCGTCGTCTTGAAACAGCCCGTTGTACACTACTGCTTAACGTTTTCACACTAACTTCCTCGAGAGGAACCAGATTCTACAGGAACCCCATCACTGATGTACAGTATATATCGCTTCATACCTATGCACACACACACACAAATTCCCTTTACATTTAGAAAAGTAAGTTATGCTTTGCATAATCTGTCTTCATCAATCTGCAGGTTTCTAATTACTGCAAGTTGCCTCTGTAATTATCCTCCATGTTTTGCTTTGGCGTCAGAGTGATTTCAGCACTGCTGTTGGATGAATGACTCCCCTGATGATGCTATTCATACACTTTTTTAAAAAGCACTTCACTCTCAAGTAGGGCAGCTTCGTTTTTCCTTTTAAAGAAAATCTATGTACACTCTGACAGCCCCTTTGCCCGTCACATCTGCACAGTACAGTTTTACAGTATACTTTTCCGACAAGAAAATGAAGAATCAAGGCAAATTATGTTTCAGTACTCTCTTTGTCGTTCAATCCCCATTTTTAAACCAGAACAATTCATAAATGACACTCACGCTGCCTGGTGAATGACACGGGATTTCTCCAGCAGGTACTCAAAGATCTGAGCTGCCACCACGGTTCCTCCACACGTGAACTTCATCTCCAGATATTTCCCAAAGCGGCTGGAGTTATCGTTGATGACTGTGCAGGCATTCCCGAATGCTTCTACAAGGTTGTTCACGAGCAGAATCTTTTCTTGGAGCGTTCGGTTGTTTGCCTAAGTTCAAAAAAATGAAACACTTTTTGATCGGTGAACTTTGGCAAGGAAGATCTTTAGCAAACAGCCTCAGGAACACTGCTTATGGTGTTACATTACAAGTCAAAAGGTTGGACAAACCTTCTCCTCCAGAGATTTTTCTTCATTTTTAACATCGTACATTAATTCTGGAAACATCCAAGCTATGAAGGAACGTGTATGGAATTATTCAAAAAAACCAAAAAGTGTTAAACAACCCAGAATGTGTTTTAGATTTTAGATTGGCATACTCATGGCATTCTCTCATCAGGTTCATGTGAGATTTTTTCAATGCACAGGTGTGACTGGTCAATACTGTAGGTAATCTTTGAGATTTCTTTGAATGTGGTTTAGAGCATGAATTGTCTTTATTGCAGAGCAAGTGTGTGTACAGAGTCAATAACCCTATAGTGCTATAAATCCACATTATGGCAAGAAACTTTAAGTCAAGAGAAAAGAGTCCATCATCACTTGAATAAATGCAAGACAACCCGGAAAAAAAAAAAAAAATGTGAAGAACTTTGAATGTATCCTCAAGTGCGGTCACCAAAACAATCAAACACGATAATAAAATTGGCTCCCTCCCAGGAAAGGAAGACGGAGAACGACCACCCTCAGAATCTGCCGATTTACAGCACCTCATAAATGCTTCTCTGGATTCAAGTGGCAGGCTTATTCCAACATACACTGTACAATGGTCAGGCATTCTGGGTCAAATTGTGGCAGAGAAACCATTACTTTGGATGAACAACCAAAAGAAAATGGACACAAGGAATTGACATTAGATCAGTATAAAACTGACCTTTGGACAGATAAATCCAAACTGTCTTTGTTACAGATGGTTCCAGAATGTGTGGTTCCCACTGTGAAGCATGGAGGAGTGTTTTTTTTTTTTGTTTGTTTGTTTGTTTGTTTTTGTTTGTTTGTTTGTTTTTCACTGGTGTCACTGTTGGTGACTTGGTCAGAATTGTGGGCACACTTACGTACCCAACATGGCTACCACAGCATTTTGCAGCAACATACCGTTCCATCTGGTTTGCCCTTTGTGGGACCATCATTTGTTTTTCAACCAATGACCCCAAAACTACCACTAGGGTATGTAGGGGCTGTTTGTGCAAGAAGGAGAGTGATGGAGTACTGCATTAGAAGACCTTCCCATCACAATCAGCCTATCTGAAATGAGTTGGACCGGAGAGTGAACACCTCTGGGAACTCCTTCAAGATTGCTGGAAAACCATTTCAGGTTTACTGGCTCATAATGCTGACTGACAGAATGCCAAGGGTGTGCAAAGCTGTCGTCCAAGCAAAAGGTGTCTTCTTTGAAGAATTGAAAAAAAGATTTAAATATTTTTGTTGACTACACAATCCCAATAAAAAAAAAAAAAAAACAATAACAACGAAGAAACATTAAATAAGAGCGTGTGTCCAAACTTTTGACAGGTAGTGTATTTGGATTTTGGCGACACGGTAGGGTTAGACTCATGTACAGTATGTAATTCATAAGTATTATAAAGCAGTGATGTATTATTAAAAAATGTACAAACAAAATAAAAGAAACAACGTGACGAGACCTTGCCGAGGACGGTGAGCTGCTGGACCAGGAGGTGAGCGCTCTCGGTCTTTCCCGCACCGCTTTCCCCACTGATCACGATACACTGCACATCAGGAGAAAGACAAGCAATTAGTGCTGATCCACACCATTGACATGAAAGAGATATTCCAGTGGCTTTAACGTAATCTAGAGCATCTGCAGCAGAAATGCTGTTCATGCCAAACTATAGTATAATGACAGTCTAAGGGCAGCTGCTGAATTCTGTTCAGAGGTATAAAATAATTCTCAGGATCCTCTCATATTTGTCCTGGTCTTATGTTTTGATCTGGTTTTAACTTGTGTTTTAAGACTTTCATATTGACGTTAAACTCAGGACTGCATTTCCCATCATACACTGCACCCCAGCTATGTTAGGTTGTATTATTGTATTCACCTGCACTTTGATTAGTTGATTAGTCTGTCTATATATAGTCCCTCTTGAGTCGCTTTCATGTTTGTATCGTGTCTTATTAGTGCGAGCTCCTAGGCGCTGTTCTTGTACGCTGATGGTGTTCTTTTACATATTGTGTTAGTTTTTACTTCAATTACAGTTAAACTCCACTATAATAAACAACAATCTTTGCTTGCGTCCTCTTGACATTAATAAAAATATATAAGTTCAGCACTTCTCAGAAACTGTTATTAATTCCACTGTCTATACACTAACTATTCATAAGAGCACTAAATCTATCCTTTAAATGAAGGACATGGGGATATTATATACTAACTAAAGAGCTACATTTTCAAAAGAAAACGTGACTGATGAATGCTGTGTGGCAAAAACGATGTACAGTAATTTGTCCTTTTTTTCTCCTGTTTTTCTCAACATGCTGGTATGCTTTTCAAAACAGCATGATTAGCATGTTGCTAGCATCATGCTAACTATATTAGCATGTTGCTTGCATGATGCTAACATTATTAGCATGTCTCTAAGTATTCTAATGTAATTAGTATATCGCTAGCATTATGTTAGCATGACTCTATTGTGATTAGCATGCTGCTTGCAGGATGCTAACACAAGTTTAGCATGTTGTAGCTCTTAGCTACCGGATATTAGCATGCACTGTAGCTATTCACTGCTAGAATGCGTATCATGTTAGAAGCTCTCTTTGCTGGCGTGAGTCAAAAAATGAAACCAACAATTCCATTCGGTGTTCTGATGCAGAGATAGATGTCTTGCAAAACTGATGCTAAGGAACACAGTTCTGTTGCTAGGGAGTGGCATGGCACCTGCTAATGAAGAAATCAAAGGCTTCTGTCGACTTTGAGTGATATAAACGAATCCCCATGTCTCTATATATACTGTTATATATACTGTTGTGAAGATCATCCTCCATGAGTTTGAGTTGCTGGGGTACTCTAAATGGTTGCTAGGGTTGTGGCATATGAGCATCATGATAAACACGAAATACTGATTAGTTGCCTGAGTTAAATGAATCCTTACCCGTGTCTCCAGTATATGACAATGGGATCCACAATTAGGTTCAGTTTCAAAGTTTTTATCGGTCCTTTTTATTTGGTCCTTTTAGACATAGGACTACTTGATGTCCTTCTAAACATGGACTTTTAAGGGGCAGTGGGAAAAAAAAAAAGCCTTTGTGAAAGTGTCACTTTGTTCCAGTTATAAACATAAATATAATCTGATTATGAAAAAGTGGCAGTTTTCACAAAGTGTACACAAAACAAAATCCCGGACAATAACCCCATAAACAACATAGCAAAACAGAAGGTCTTCCTTTTGAAAAAAGCAGGTGATCTCCTCTCTCTCTCTTTCTCTTCATCCGAGCCCTTTTTTTCTTTTGTTGTTTTACTCTGTTGGACGCAGGCATTCCCAAACACGTCACTCTTCTCAAAACAATGCGGCATTTAGCATTTATTTACATCTGAATAGAGTCACTTACATAAAATTTGACTGTGAATGGAGCTCCGCGTGATTGAGGGAGGACTCTAGCGCATCTGAAGATGAGAATCTGACAAATTTCTTAACTACAGTTTAAAAAAAAAAAAAAAAAAACTTTGATAGATCATTTTGGAAAGAGGCGGCGTTGTGGCCTCGCGTCTACAGATTTAAGAGTTCGATTCTTGCCTCTGGTCAGTGTGTGTGTGTGTGTGTGTGTTTAGAGTTGGCGTCTTCTCCCCATGCTTGGTGGGTTTGCTCGGGGAACTCTGGTTTCCTTCCACATGCTGAATTGGTGTGGTGTTTCCAAATTCCTCAAATGTATGTGTGCCCGTTCAGGGTGTCCCTGCTTCAAGCGCAAAGTCTCCAGGATAAGTGCTATAGAGACTGAAATGAATGAAAACTCCATTTACAGAAACAAGCGCTCAATATCATCGACTATGCTTAGAGAATTAATACCTTGTGCACCAACATATACATTACTGAAATAAAAAAAAAAATGAACAATATTACCTTGTTGTCATTTATGGGTTTATTTCTCCTGAAAGAAAGTCTGTTGATTTTAACACCGTATACCTAGTGTGCTGACTCACTCAAACCACAGGTCAAAACCCGTTTCTAACAACAACTGCACAACACAATTTCCTTTTCACTACTGGGAACAAGTGAGTCCGGAGCCATGCCAAATGAGCGTTTATGATGCATGAGTTTCAGTGCTGTATATTTTGCCACATAATGTACACACTTTTTCTATTAGCTAAAAAAAATATTTCTATAATACTGATTCATCTAGGGCAGAGTTTGGTGGCCAGTTCAGTTTTGTACTACCTCAGGCTGGTGAAGCAGTCGGACACAGAGTGGTGGGAAAACCAGCAGGTTTTGCTGACCACATCTGAGTCTTTATCAAAAATAGCTAAAAAAAAATCCATCTAGCTCTGAGGTCCCCTTTGCCAGTTAGGTGATGTAATGATTTTGTGCTGGTTTGTTCAGCCAACAGCAGAGCACTAGCGCTGATCTCGAACACAACAGTGCAAAGAAAACAATATGCCGGATCTTTTCAAAAGTGTTCGGTTCTGTTCGGCCAGCACATGGGAAGGGAAGTATTCGGGTTATTCGTATATGAGAACCTGGTGTGACATAGAATTAGGCTGAAAATCTGGATGATCCGTTTTTTTTTTTTACATGAATTCTGACCGAGGCTGCATACTAAAAAGTGACTAAGTTGTTTAATTTCAGTTTGTAGAATGATGGGTGCTTCCCACAGTGGTGGTGCCTTGACACACAAATGCCCCACCTTAAAATTTTTTTTATTTTTGCACAAAATTTGCATGAGTGTACAAAGCATTTTTGGCATACAGTACGAGCAAACACACAGAGCCGACCCAAACGCCAGCTGAGTTGTGCGTACGTCTGAGAGCAATTCAAAACTTGTAGAAAGTCCAGTGAAGCAAGTTTACTTTTTTTTTTTTTTAGGTTTTTATTTTGTTTGGGGTTTTTTTTTTTTTTTTTTTTCATTTTTAGTGAAGACATAGCACTCGGGGGACCCTGAGTCGCTTTCAGTTTGGTTTTTAAAGCAGCCAGTGTCGAGAGGAATCCTAAAATAAGGTTAGGTGAGGTAACGTAATGCAATAATATGAGTGTTGGAAATTGATAATATTGGTAATATTTTTGGGTGGCTGTAACGGATTAACAGTATTTTCATTATTTCCTATGGAAAAAGGTTCTTTGCAATACGAAATTTTACCCTAAGTGCTCACCTCCGGAGTGGATTAAATTTGTATGCCGAGGTACCGCTGTACATAGAAACATACACCAGCACTGACATAGTCTATCTCCTATAATATGTCTAATTTTAAGACGACTTTCTGTCCTGTCTGTCTCATTTAATTATACCATTTACATTTGTATTGTTCTTGGAAAAACTGAGAGATTTACAACACCTGCCTTTGGACTTAAAATACACATAGACATAAATACTGTACATTTGTACAAACAAAATCCTTCCAGTTTTCTCACTTCTGTAATTATGATCTCATCATAATGAACAAGTCCTACCTAGGATGCAGGCTTCCACTCACAAGCCCTCTTGCAATCATTTTATTGATTTTATTTTTTGAGTTTTTCTTTATCACTTAAGTTGCTTCTCCTGTGGAAGGAGACGATTTGCTTGTGTAATGTCAAAATTTCATACCAATAGACACCATAACTGTTACTTGGTGCCGTCTTATTAAATCTCTTATAAAATGTGTTTTGTCCTCTTTTTCAAACTCGCCCCATTTACAATTACTTCCCTATGAGCAGAAGTAATAATCAACTATGAATGCTTTTCCTTCCATCGAGAGACCCATTTCCAACAACAACTGCACAGCACAACCTTCTTTTCACTACCAGGAACGAGTCCATCTGGAGTCAACAATCGCAAATGCGCATTTGTGATGCGCGAGTTTCAGTACTGTATAACTTGGCGCATACCGTATATACTTCTTCAGTTAGCAAAAATACATTATTTCTATAATACTGATTTATCTTTAAGGTGGAGTTTGGTGGCCAGTCCAGTGTTGTACTGCCTCAGGTTGGTGAAGCAGTCAGACACCAGCAGGTTTTGCTGTCCATAGCTGGGATTTCACCAAAAATAGGTAAAAAGAAAAATCCGTCTCCTGTAGCTCTTACTGTAGGCCCCCTTTACCAGGTAGGTGATGTAATGATTTGTGCTGGTTTGTTCAGCTCCTGCATTAGCGCTAGTCTCAAGCATGACGGTGCTTCAACTGTGCCGTTAGCAAAGAAAACAATATGGCGGATCTTTCAAACGTGTTTGGCCAGCCCAAGGGTAAGGAAACACTCGGGTGGTTCATATGAGAGCCTGGTGTGACATGGAATTCGGCTGAAAATCTGAAGGGCCCGTTTCTCACATGAATTCTGGTTGTGAATTATCTTGAGAACTTTCATACTAAATGGTTGTTTAATTCCACAGTGGAATCGCGGCCCATACAAAGGCCAAGCCATGAAATTTTTTCATCTTTAGAAACTGAAATTGTGCGAAAAAGAATTTGCATGAGTGTACAAAGCATTTTCCGCAAACAGTCCCAGCAAACAAACCGAGCCGAACCAAACGCCGGCTAAGTTGTGCGTGCGTCTGAGAGCCTTTCAAAACATTGGAAAGTCCAGTGAAGCGAGTTTTACATATTTCTTGTAGGTTGTTTTTGATTTGTGTTCATTCTGCGCAAGATTTAGACGTGGCACCAAGGGGCCCAATAATGTCATCAGGGACGACGAGAGCAAGAAAATGGAGACACTTTCAGTTTCTTTTTTAAAGCAGCTGGTGCTAAACGGAGTTGCAAATTAAGGTTAAGTGAGGTTTAATGTCCGTTTATTTCACATTTACATGTCTTTTCTAAATGTTTTGATGCCTTTAAAATGCAATAATATGATTATATTGTTAGAAATTGGTAAGAGTTGTGTGTGGCTGGAACGGATTATCTGCATTTATATGGTTTCCTATGGGAAAATACGTTTCACAATATAAAGGTTTGTCTTAAGAACTCGCCTCCGGCGCGGATACAATTTGTATGCAGAGGTTCTGCTTTACATGGAAACATCCACAAGCACTGAAATAGTCCTATTTTTTTTTTTTAATAGTTTTTTTTTTTACATATTTCTTAAATGTTTTCTATATGTCTCCTTTACGAGGACTTTCTCTCATTTCCATCTCATTTAATTATATCATTACATTTATTTTGAATTCCACACCTGCCTTTAGACCCAAAATACACAAAGATAAAACAAAGATTTTGTACAAACCAAATCCTTCTGTAATTCTCTTTATCATAATGAACAAGCCCTACCTTGGATGCAGGCTTCCACTCCTGCACACAAGCCCTCCTGCAATCATTTTATTGATTTATGTTGTTTTTCTTTATCACTTTAAAGTTGCTGTGAATCACCTGATCAGAGTTGTACGACACCATGGACTGGTAGGCGATGTCGGCAACGGCGTATATGTGGGGTGGATTTACCGCGCGCTTGGCCCCGTTGTACATCTTTGCATGCTGAAGGAAGCACGAGAGGGAAAATGATTTAAAAAGAGAAAAGGACAATGCAAATACGGCATGTGAATGCAAATGATTTAAAATATTAAGCTTCATTCACAAGAAGGAAATGAAATAAGAGTGAATGCTGAAAGAAGAAAGAGAGAGATGCTGATCATATCTATAATGAAATATGGAGGAGGTCTAGTCTTTAGTGCTTACACACACACACACACACACACACACACACACACACACACACACACAGTAATGCACACCTCAGGAGTGTACAGATCAATCTTGTGGAAGGGGTTGACGGCGATAAGGATGTCTCCCACATACGTGTAGATCTGCTCGTTAGTGTAGCGCTTCTGCAGCTGTTCCGTCACGGTGTCCTTGGGAACAGACAAACACGTGTTACACACCGAGTACATGACATACAAAGACTGGTCAGCACACAGAGTGTTTAGAGATCGAGAGAAAGAGAGAGAATGAAAGAGGTAAAAACAGGTTAATACAAAAATATTTTGCTAATTATTTTGAAGTTACAACTTTTTTTTTTTTTAGTAAAAAGAAAGGAAGGAACATATGTGGTTACTTTTCACATGAGTTAATACTGTAAATACTGAGAATGTACTACTACTGTACTGAACGATTACTATGTCTACTTATTACTCCTACTACCAGTCCTATGTTGTCTACTTCTTCTATGAGGTGACGTCAAAAAGTTTGGAGATTTGAGTGCCGTAGATCCGGGCACACACATGGTCCCTCGGGATTCTCGATGCACAATGACGCGGATATCAACAACTCCAATGAGCATGCATTTTCACCGATGAGCACGCATGTTCAGATCACAGACGAGGATCGCCCGGACCGCTCCGTATCACACACAGACAGTGGCAGAAATAATGTGGATGGTTCTCCGATGATCATCATGCACAATTCTGTGTCATTTTTCAGGGTGTGAGCTCGTCGAATTCACTCTAACAACATGTGCCGCCGGTTTATAAAACCATTCTGTCCATTTTTGCATCAAGTTCCGCACAGCCTCGAGAGCTACTGTGTGTCAATCTGGCGGATCTGTCTAAACCGAGCATGATTTAGATATTACAAAAATAGAAGGAACAGTTTATTATCAAATATGTCACAGCAGATTTTTAAATCTGTGTATCGAAACCGAAAGAAAGCAGCAATAAAACCATTTTCGTCTCATATCCTCTGAGTTCGGGCCAGACACGACTGATTTCCCTTTGTCTCAGCCTATCGTCTGCCACCATCACTGTGGGGACATGAGAAATAAAGCGAGCATCAAATTCCTCAGAGCAAAGCACGATGCTGTAATGGATGTGGGAAATCCATCTGCAGCTGCGCGAGTGATTTGTATCTTTCAGTACGCCCATGGGTGGGAGCCAACGCGTTCATGAATCACTGTGGATGCAGTTTAACGCATAGAAACCGTTATTGTCCTCTAAACTGTTTGTTTTGCTCATGCAGTCATCTGACGGTTAAAAATGGGGCTGCTGGAGGAAGTCATCACTGTGAGGTTCTACAAACGCAGGGCTGTTATGCAGGGCTGCACTCATTTTCTTTTTTCTCGAGCTATATATAACTGATTGATTGAGAACGCTACAGATGGTGGATTAGAAGCTGTGTATGATTTGACGTTCCGGAGAAGAAAAGAAAAGAAAAAAAAAGGAAACCTTACTTCATCGAGCACTTCCAGGGTTGCCAGATCCTCCATGTCATCAAGTTCGTCACTCTGGGACTTCATGATGTTGCCTTTTTTAGTGTGAATTCTTGTGTGTCTGGAACACACAACAAACAAACAGTAGCAACTTCATGACATGCAGTGTATATTTTGATAAAATATGTTTGAGCACTTCCTGGTTCTTGTACGTTTTTGATGCAAGGGTGTTTTCTGAGTACACCAGATACCTGCTCTATATCTGAAACGCTGGCCTCCCAGGAACCCTGAACAGTCCACATACACTGACCTACAGGATTATTAGGAACACCTGTTCAATTTCTCATTAATGCAATTATCTAATCAACCAATCACATGTCTTCAGTTGCTTCAATGCATTTAGGGGCGTGGTCCTGGTCAAGACAATCTCCTGAACTCCAAACTGAACGTCAGAATGGGAAAGAAAGGTGATTTTAAGCCATTTTGAGTGCGGCATGGTTGTTGGTGCCAGACGGGCCGGTCTGAGTATTTCACAATCTGCTGAGTTACTGGGATTTTCACACACAACCATTTCTAGGGTTTACAAAGAATGGTGTGAAAAGGGAAAAACATCCAGTATGCGGCATCCTGTGGGCGAAAATGCCTTGTTGATTCTAGAGGTCGGAGGAGAATGGGCCGACTGATTCAAGCTGATAGAAGAGCAGCTTTGACTGAAATAACCACTCGTTACAACCGAGGTCTTCAGCAAAGCATTTGTGAAGCCACAACACGCACAACCTTGAGGCGGATGGGCTACAACAGCAGAAGACCCCACCGGGTACCACTCAGCTCCACTACAAATAGGAAAAAGAGGCTACAATTTGCACAAGCTCAGCAAAATTGGACAGTTGAAGACTGGAAAAATGTCGCCTGGTCTGATGAGTCTGGATTTCTGTTGAGACATTCAAATGGTAGAGTCAGAATTTGGCGTAAACAGAATGAGAACATGGATCCATCATGCCTTGTTCCCACTGTGCAGGCTGCTGCTGGTGGTGGTGTAATGGTGTGGGGGGTCTTTTCTTGGCACACTTTAGGCCCCTTAGTGCCAATTGGGCATCGTTTAAATGCCACGGCCTACCTGAGCATTGTTTCTGACCATGTCCATCCCTTTATGACCACCATGTACACATCCTCTGATGGCTCCTTCCAGCAGGATAATGCACCATGTCACAAAGCTCCAATCATTTCAGATTGGTTTCTTGAACATGACAATGAGTTCACTGTACTAAAATGGCCCCCACAGTCACCAGATCTCAACCCAACAGAGCATCTTTGGGACGTGGTGGAACGGGAGCTTCGTGCCCTGGATGTGCATCACACAAATCTCCATCAACTGCAAGATGCAAGATCCTATCAATATGGGCCAACGTGTCTAAAGAATGCTTTCAGCACCTCGTTGAATCAATGCCACGTAGAATTAAAGGCAGTTCTGAAGGTGAAAGGGGGTCAAACACCGTATCAGTATGGTGCTCCTAATAATCCTTTAGGTGAGTGTATGTGAAAATGACTTGGAGTGAGTTCAGGACTGTAAGGGGCGATGTGGCGATGACTACCAGCCAAGTTGCTGTAAAGTTCAAGTGGTGTTGGTGAATGATTTGTGTGTACAGTTCACACAGACTCACACAGTCTCTTGGCCACAATGTATCTGCTAATTTTCAAGACCAGACATCCACTAGCTGAATATTCATGGGAGTGGCAGTGGGCTTTGAGACGCCTCGGCCAGGATCATCAGTCACGGACATAATGCATAACTATGCTTTATTCACCAGAAATTTCCTCACAAGTCTTGGTTTGACTAAAACACCCCTACATAATACCTGAGATTATGTACAGATGTTTTGACTGTGATTTGGCCAAAATGGTTGATTTTGATTTTCTAGAGCAGCATCTCTGACAATATCTCTGTCACAAATCACATTAGAATTTCTGAAGACAATGAAATATACAGAAATAGGACAATGGACGATGGACATTCCTCACTTACAAAATGTCTGTACCTGTTAATAGGATGAGGTTTTCTGTAAAATGACATTTTGTAATGCGTCTCTAGTGTCAGGGCTTTTAAAAAGTCAATCTGTAAAAGTTTGCATTTCTTGATTACATTTTGCATTTCTAAGAGAGAGAGAGAGAGAGAGAGAGAGAGAGAGAGAGAGAGACTAAGCTAAGTGGATACATCTTGAGTGGATAGAATGTATAACATGATAAAGTGTTAATGAATAAAAAATGGTAACCGTTGCAAATTGCTGTGGTAAGAGGACTTTAAAATGTTTTATTGTTAGAAAATACCACAAAAAGGTCTTGGCAGTCACAATAATTAAGAATAAGCACTAAATATAAGTGTTAGTAAGTATAAATATAAGTACTATTTGAAAATGAACATTATGGTCTCTGACCTACGTACTGTATATCAGTAAGTAAATGTGATGGTATGAAAAGGTAATATTTTGATATTATCAAATAGAAACTTTTTTGCTGTTCAAAAAGTATGAAAAACTAATCCAGAAAAAAATCATAGAAAATCCAGTACCAGTCTATCGCAGCACAATCTAATCTCTAAACACATTGCACCTGCAGTATATCTGTTTTCAAGTGTAGTCAGATTCTAGACTGCTAAAACGTCCTGAGTTTTACCAAATACATAAGCCTAGTAAAGGTGAATCGACTCCGCACCTTACAGTAGCTGCTGCTCATTTAGATCACCTCACGAGTATTTGCTGCATTTGATGTTTTTATGCTTCGCATTTACGAGCAAGAACCAGATTCACTTTCTGGCTGCATTGTTAACAGGTCAGATAAACAATTACAGGTGTTTAAATTTTAAAGGTCACTTTGGCTCCATCAGATTGTCCAGGTTTCTGGACCATTTCAGACTTAAGTGATTGCAAATAAATAATAGATTGTCACATAATAAAAGCAAATCGGTTCTACAAGCTGGTTAAAAAGCATTAGGAAAGCGCACGCATCACAAAAGCACAAACCGGCTCAGACTGTATCACTACAAGGCATTGATGAGTTTAGTCACTAGCCTACAGAACTACAGCGTTACTGTATGATGGTTAGCTCATATTTTAGTTATGAGATATTTTATAGCCCAGAGAGGCACGATGCAGCCGATATCCCCTACCTGTCATCACTGACTCTCCTCTCACTCTTTCCTTGAGGGCTTAAAGAACAGAAATGATGCAAACAGTTTAGATACAGAGCCTTGGCATAGTGAGAACTGGCCAGACTGGTGTGCGACAACAAAAGTGTCGTCGAATAGGAATCAGACACCGCTTAGGATAAAGACTGTATATGGATCGCTGTACAAAGATTACCACTCTCAGGTTCTGCTGGTGTGTGTGTGTGTGTGTGTGTGTGTGTGTTTTAACCCCCCCCACCCCGAGTTGAAATTTGACACAATTGGTGGGTTAAAAAAAATAAATAAAAAAAAAGGTCTTAAGATCTCTTTGGGTTGGATTGATGAGTAAACCTATCAAGACATAGCTGTCCTCCAAATTTGATATATGAAATTAAAGAAGATGAGCTATGAACTACTGGTGTAGTATCACTTACGATGTGCTGTTATGGATGTGTGATAAAACAGAGTCACCATTAAGTTGGTTATTTCTCAATATTTCTATTCAAATTTGACGTCAATTTACACAACAGTTTCTATATTTTCCATATTTGTACAGCCATATTGCGATATTTTGTATGGCTTAAATGTATATATATATATTCATATTATATATGAGTTTTTTCTATATTTTATTCTTCTTTTAGTCCATAATGTATTTCTTATTAATAATCTTGTTTTTTAAGGTCACGAGTGGTCGTATAAGCAATTCACTGCATATCGTACTGTGTATGTGACAAGTACAATTTGGATTTATCGGTACATCCTGATTTGTGCTTTGGCTTTTATACCACAGCAATTGCTTGAATGACAAGTCAAATGCTTTTTAGTAATTTTATAGCAGCTATAAACCGGCATTTCCTCACCATTGTTATTGAGGAAGCAAAGTATAAACTGAGATTTACTCTACAAATCAACTTTATTTAGATGCTTTGGTGGCGTCTCCCATTCCAAATCAATAACAGAGGTATGAATTCATTCTTTCTTCCTTTTTTCTTTCTTTCTTTCTGTTTTCATATTTGTATTGTTATACAGTAGACACATGTACTGTATATTTATATGGCAGCACAGTGGCTTAGTAGTTAGCACTGTCCTCTTGCACCTCCAGGTCCGGGGTTCGTTTTCCACCTTTAATAAATGACCTGAAATAAATACAACGATAATCATTGGCCTCCACGGTCCGCTGTTGGACTTCGGAGGTTCCTAGATGGATAGATGGATGGATGGATGTACTGTATATGAGAACCTACAGATCTTGCTGTAGCTAAAGATCTCTAGCTTTTATATCGTTCTGAACTCACCTGGTTTTCTCAATAACTCCTATCTGTTGGTTGAGTTCAATGAGATCGGTCAGTTGTTTCTGTAGAGTTTCTTCTTGCCCTGAGACCTGTTTGATGAAGGCATGCTGGAGAAGATCCTGAACAGTTGGCCGGAGCTCTAAGTCTTTAATCAGACACCTGCATTAAAGCACAATCATGACAATAATGAACAAATATATACGTTACAGGGACTGGACCTAAAATAAGAGACGAACACTTGCCAAAATTCTTTAGAGTAAACGTCCTGGAGAACTATTCCTCAAGACTACATCAACAATACAAGAAAAACAACTAACAACTGATTCTGACCACATTTTGACACATCTGGTTGTTTTATTTGTCTTGAATATCAGGATATAGGTTAGCCACATAACAGTTAAGCAGGCATGCATATCAAAATATGATTTTGCATGGTCTATGACTGCTGAAGCTCCATTATGGTTGGCAAAACCATGACTTTTAATGTGGCAATAATATTTTGGGTAAAACATTAAACACAATAATGAGACTCGCACAAGAAATTAATGGTCGAACATAATTAACATACAACATAATGATTTCATATAATTGATCTGTGGGGGCCAATATATATTCGGGAACTAATTTCAGGCTTTACAGCATGACCTAAACATGACTAGAAATAAAGATATTAAGAAAAAATCCAATACAATAGACTCTCAGTTAAACTGAATGTGACTTTTGATCATGCAGAATAACAGAACCCAGTCCTGAGAGTAAAAACTCCCTTTATTTCTCTCTATATAATCCCCTGCTACACTAATGCACTCATCCAAATGTTTCACTAGGGCTCGGATACCATCAAAGTAGAACATTTTCTCAGGACACCAGAGCCACGATCAGACTAAATGCTACACGTATAAAACACTGGCCTCCCAGGAGCTCCTTTGCCCTTATGTGGAAACGGCTTAGAGTGAGGTCACCTCAGCTGGGATTGTAATTCACGGATGTACAGGCTACTTTAAAATGTTTGCACCACTCAAATGTCCTACCGTGTTTAAGAGTCTCATCAGCGAACTGTGCATAAAGTCTTCAGACTTCATTCACCGGAAATTTCATTAAGCTATATAAATGGCTATATTTTTTTAATATGGCTGGTTTTATTTTATACACATTTAATTGGTTGTGTTGTGATTTGTAAGATAAAGTTGGACACCCTACTTAAAAAAAAATTAATAAAAATCTGTCATTAAAGGAAAGTCAATATAAGTATATATAACTACCACACTTGAACATTAATGTTAGCAATACTTGCTGCCGAGATTAATATTTCATAAGGTAGCTGGCTAGTTAACATCGTTATGAGGAAGATGTCCTAGTATAATAATATTGATTCACCTTCTGAATAGGATGGCCATTATACACCATGCATAAAATATAAACACACGACTCAGCAATATTAGCTTATTATTATATTCAAACTTGTCTCCAACTATACGACATTTTATAGCAGAAGCTACCCAGTCACTGAACAATTTCAAGCACACCAATCGTCTGTAAATTCCACATTTCACTTACTTGCATAAGAAATCGTTAAATTGATCGGACCAGATCTCTGGTTGTTGCAGACTCGGTGGAGGATTTCTGTTTGAGAAGGGATAGACAGAAAATGCAAGGTAAGGGACAATTTCAGAGAAAACTTTTAAGAGAAAAACTTTAGACTAGAGGAAATCCATCTGAAGAGGACAAATAATAATAACAATAATAGGCGTTGTGGTTCCACATTGTATCCAATTCCCATTCTCCCCAAGCGTTCATGTTATTCAATCAAAAGCTCATTGTAACCACTGAATGGGTGGGGGGGGGGGGATTAATTAGATAATCTTATGAAGGTTGGCTAAGTAGCCACAGTGGATTTGTTATACTAAATAGGCTCTTGAAAGTTTGTGTGCTTGTTTGTGTTTGTTTGTGTGTGTGTTTTCCCGCCTTTTCCGATCAGTGTTCCCAGTATTGACCCCAGATCCGTTACCAGACCCGGATCATGTGCTTACTGATGACAAAATAGTGAATGAATAATTTTATGTAGAAAATGCAAAGTGACCCCTACATCGACGACTTGTGATGTTCTTCCAGGTTATGGGAATGTCATGGAAGTCCTTCAGGTCCTATGAGAGTGTTCGAGGGGCTTTTTGTGACTCCTACAGACAACCTGAACTTTACAGTAGGTGTCTTCTATGACGGGGCAAGAGAGTATACAGTATTTTTATCATTATTATTGATTTTTTTCATAAATACACCACATCTCCTGCCCTCAACTCCAGTTGAACTTCCATGAATTACATTGCAAATCGATTAGGAACGTTCCATATAAATTGTGGAAAATTCACATCACCAGGCTCCATCTATCTTACATAACCAAGCAAACAAAAATATCTAATTCTCCCTCATCAGGTATATAGCTGATATATACTTTGCTCTACTTTTTAAAATCACTCATCTTCTATACCACTTCATCCTGTATACAGGGTTGCGCGTGGCCTGGAGCCAATCCCAGGAGACATAGCACATAAGGTTAGGGTACAACCTGGACAGGGTGTCAATCCATCGCAGGGTACACACACATGCAAACACTCATTCACACTCCATGGGAAATTTGGAAACCCCAGTTAGCCTTATCTAAAACCCGCCAAGCACGGGGAGAGCATGCAAACTCCATGTACACACACTGGTGGGATTTGAACCCGGACCCTGCAGATGTAAAGTGACAGAACTAACCACTAAGCTACCGTGCCGCCTACTTTTTAAAATATTACCCATTACCGTAAAATTACTATTATATTATTTAGATTATTGTATATTTATTGTTTTTGCACGTTATATTCGTATATACCATTTTTTTCTTTAGTGGATTGTTTACCATTGTACAGTGGAACCTTGGATTACGAGCATAATTCGTTCCGGAAGCAGGCTTGAATTCCAAAACACTCGTAAACCAAATCAAATCTTCCCATAAGAAATAATGAAAACTCAAATCATTCATTCCACAGCCCAAAAAAATAAATACAGAAAAATAATTAATACAATATATAAAGTAAAAATAAAACAAATTAACCTGGACTTTACCTTTAAAAAAAAGTAAAAATAAATCCCAACAGATAAGTGTTTCTGTTTGGGCTCGCAGGTGCCGTGTATCTGTGTGTGTGTGTGTGTGTGTGTGTGTGTGTGTGTGTGTGTGTGTGTGTGTGTGTGTGTGTGTGTGTGTGTGTGTGTGTGTGTGGAATTAGCCCCCTTCCCTTGCCTCATCTTACACAGTAAAACTCTTCCTCCGTCCCCCCACCTCGCTTTTTAAGTTTCCCAACAAACACACACACAATGGAAACACTGTTTTAACAGGAAAAAAAGAAATCTCTCTAATGACACTCATGAGCGCGCGGACTAACAGAATCACTGCTGTAAAGAAGAAAAAAATTAATCAGCACCTTACCTTTGAAAAGAATCGCGACAGAGTTTCTGTGTAGAGCAAAGTGTGTGTGTCTGTGTGAAGCCGGAGAGGGGGGATGTTAAGGTGAGAGAGTGTGTGTGTGTGTGTGTCGGTGTCAAAAAACTTGCCACTCGTAAACCAAGACATACTCGTTTTTCAAGTCAAAATTTATTTAAAATCTTTGCTCGTCTTGCGGAACACTCGTAAACTGAGTTACTCGCAATCCGAGGTTCCACTGTATTTTCATTTTCACTTTCTGCTATAAGCTCTTTAAACTTCATGTATAAAAGGTGCTAAATAAAGTTTATTATTCTTACTATTCTCATTACAATGTCCTCTAATATAACCTCTGTTAGTTTGTACGGTCCGTCTAGGTGAGTTGCGCCTTGTGCATTGTGAACAGTGACATACTGTAAATTTACATCTCTGTTGCTTTCCATATGCCTAACCACAAGCTAACACTTACGGTATCAGGGACTCCCATAAAGCCTTGTCCCTCTTATTGAGATAAGCTCACACATAACACAGTTAACAGCGTCCCAAAGGACCCGACGCCACCGAGGAACAATCCAGTTAATTAGACATCATTTACAATCATGTGTAAAGAGCCTTTCAGCAGTGGCATCCCAAAGTGCTCCAGGGGAGCGGCTGTGGCATCAGCACCCTGTCGTACATCCCGAGACAGCGATTCATTTCACTAATGGTGTGTGTGTGTGTGTGTGTGTGTGTGTGTGTGTGTGTGTGTGTGTGTGTGTGTGTGGTAAAGCGGGGAGGGCAAACATCTTGGCTTATCACACAATGCAGCCTACACAACCATAGACATAACAGACGCTTTAAAAATGAGTTCTGTCCCACCAATGCTCAGGCTATTAAACTGCGCCCTTATCAGCTGCAAAAAACACCACACTGAGGTGGAAGAAACGGGACATCTGCATTTTAATACGGAGTTGTTTTTATCGTATTGCTGAATGACAAAAAAAGGACACTTATTGTGTGTGTTCTTAGTATTTTGTCCTGCTGTAGCAATAACGCTCAACAACAAGAAACAGAATGTTAAAGTCTCATCTGAAATAAAAGCAAACGAACACCTGAAAAGCGCTATGTAGAATCATTTAACCATTGTGTACACTGCAAGAAAATTACATATTAGCAAGTGGAATATTCCCGAATCTAGCCAAACATGTTTGTAATTTCATTAAAAATGAGTTTACAACAAACCAAATGTAGTCTTATGCAAAGGTTTAGGCATCTCTGTTATTTATCAAGGGGTGCCTAAACTTTTGCATAAGACTATATTTGGTTTGTTGTTGATTTTGTTGACTTTTTATTTGAAAATATGTTAACACAGTCTCTCATGGAAATTGAAAAAATGCACAACATTTTCAGCAAACATTGATGCATAGTTACTTCTTATGCCATAAATTGAACAAAAAAATAAAAAATAAAAACATTATTATGGCACTGTGCAAAAGCCTGGGCACTCTAAGAGTTCCGGAGTTTCCACAGTGAGAAATGTAATTAAGAGACAGCAGTTGAGGGGAACTGTGCAGGTCAAGATGAGATCTGGAAGACCAAGAGAACTCTGGGAGAGAACTGCTCATATGCTGGTCAGGAAGACAAATCAAAACCCCCATTTGACTGCAAAAAACCTGCAGGAGGATTTAGCAGACTCAGGAGTGGTGGTGCACCGTTCCACAAGACCTTCATGGAAGAGTCAGCAGAAGAAAACCTGACCTGCGTCCCATCATAAAATCCAACGTCAGAAGAATGCAACAGAACATCTACAGAAGCCTGATGCATTTTGGAAACAAGTGCTGTGGACTGATTAAGTTAAAATCGAACTCTTTGGCCACAATCAGCAACGGCATGTTTGAAGAAAAAAAAGGAGCAGCATTTCATGAAAAGAACAGGGGTAGATCTATCATGCTTTGGGGTTGTGCAGAGCTTGTAAAAGAGCTGTGCAGGCAAGACGACCAAAGAATATTACAGAACTAGAAGCCTTTTGCAAGGAGGAATGGGAGAAAATCCCCCAAATCCCTGTGATACTAAGGTGTTACTAAGCACTGATTATGTAGGGTGCCCAAACTTTTGCACAGTGCCACAATACTGTTTTAATTTTATTTCTTTTTTTTAAATCTTTGTTCAATTTATGGCATAAAAAGTAACTATGCATCGGTGTTTGCTGAAAATAGTGTGCATTATTTTTTTTCCATTTCCAAGAGAGACTGTGTTATCATCTTTTCAATTACAAAACAAATCAAAAACCAAAATCTGTTATTTATCAAGGGGTGCCTAAACTTTTGCATAAGACTGTATAAGATTATTAAGTTTGTATTCTAATGTTACTAAAATTGCAAGGAAAACTTTCTTGTTTTATTGGCTGATGTTTTTGCCTTTTTTTTTTGAGAAATAAAAAAATAGTCTGTCAGTAGAACAATACATTTTTGCCTGCAATGTTTTATTCGGGATATTTTCACTTGCCAAGATATCACTTTATTTAGCATAAGATGTGAAACATTTTGTTCATGAAAAAAAAAAACATTATGAACAAAACAATTTTTCTAGACCTCCTGTAAATCATGTGCAAATACATTTGTCTGTATTCACTTTGACAAATAATACTTAATACTGTATATCCATGCCTTTTATATGCTATAGGTTTTAGCAGGATTTAGCTCAACATTTAACCCCCCCCCCCCAAAAAAAAAAAAAAAAAAAAAAAGCGGATTTTACATTTTGGTAAATCTCTAGATTTTCCAGATAATTCAAATCTCAAGTGTATGATAGGGTACAGAATTAGAATAAAAACTAAAAGTATGGTGTAAGTTAAGCTTTGTAAAGCCCACAGCCAGAATAACAATGAGAACACAAAACAATCAGTTCCCACCCGCTCACCAAAACCTTTCTCTTTGTAACACGAACTACATCTGTTCCCTATGAGGAAACAAAAAAGCAAAGGAAAAAACACCACTCCCTCAACAATCAACAATTGATGCAAACCAGTAAAAGTTTCACACACGTCCTTAAAGGTTCTATGTGAAGAGCTGCAACAAATAATATTATGAACAGCAACAAAAATGAATAAATCTTAAAGATTTATAAATTATCAAAAAACATTTAAGGACCTGTTTTTGGTATCCTATACAATAAATGTTAAAAGGGATAGAAAGAATTACAAATATAAACCGTTTTAGGGATGTAAGAACACAACATCGCACAGGGAACCACAAAGGAACCACTTTCTTAGAGCATTTAGTGAACACTGAACACTCTAGGACAAAATCTATGAACTCTTTTAAGAGTATGTTAACCACTGAAGTAATGTCAAGTAAAACCAACTAAGCAACCTCCTTTAGCAACCAATTTCCTGTAGTTGGTTCTTCGGAAAGTTAAGAATCTATTACGAAACTCTGTAAACTACTCCTTTAGGAAGAAAAAAAAAAGGATTTACATCGAGTGGCCAGACAGAGAGCCCGAGTGGATAAAGATGTACTACAGGCTAGGGTGATAAAAGATGCAGATGGAAATGTACTGATAAGTGGAGAGATTGTTTCGAGAAGGTAGAGCGAGTATTTCAAGGAGCTGAAGAATGAAGAAAATGAGAGCGAGAAGGTTGCATGAGGTGGAGGTAGTGAATCAGGTAATGCAGGGAATTAGTAAGGTTGAAGTGAGGACAGCTATGAAGTGGAGAAGAGTGGAAAGGCAGTTGGTCTGGATGACATTCCAGCGGAGGCATGAAAGTGTTTAGGAGAGATGGCAGTCGAGTGGCTTACTAAATTATTAAACAAGACCTTAGAAAGTGAGTGGATGCCCGATGAGTGGAGAAGTGTTTTAAATGCCAATTTCTTTGTGTTTTAATCTACACAATTTTTTCACTAATTCTGATAACTTCCCAGTATACCTGACACTACTAACACTAACAGTTACATTAAAGGATGATAAGCTAAAGTTCTTGGAGTCCTGGTTTCGAACTCCAGACTTTTATGTGGTTTAAGGTCGTGGCCAAAAGTTTGGAGAATTACATAAATATTGGAAATCGGAAAAGTTGCTGCTTAAGTTTTTATAATTGCAATTTGCATAAACTCCAGAATGTTATGAAGAGCGATCAGATGAATTGCATAGTCCTTCTTTGCCATGAAAATTAACTTAATCCTGCATTTCATTGCTCTCATTAAAGGAGCTGCTGAGATCATTTCAGTGATCGTCTTGTTATCTCAGGTGAGAATGTTGATGAGCACAAGGCTGGAGATCATTATGTCAGGCTGATTGGGTTAGAATGGCAGACTTGACATGTTAAAAGGAGGGTGATGCTTGAAATCATTGTTCTTTCATTGTTAACCATGGTGACCTGCAAAGAAATGCGTGCAGCCATCATTGGATTGCATAAAAATGGCTTCACAGGCGAGGATATTGTGTCTACTAAGATTGCACCTAAATCAACAATTTATAGGATCATCAAGAACTTCAAGGAAAGAGGTTCAATTCTTGTTAAGAAGGCTTCAGGGCGTCCAAGAAAGTCCAGCAAGAGCCAGGATCGTCTCCTAAAGAGGATTCGGCTGTGGGATCGGAGTGCCACCAGTGCAGAGCTGCTCAGGAATGGCAGCAGGCAGGTGTGAGCGCATCTGCACCCACAGTGAGGCCAAGACTTTTGGAAGATGGCCTGGTGTCAAGAAGGGCAGCATAGAAGCCACTTCTCTCCAAAAAAAAAACATCAGGGACAGATTGATCTTCTGCAAAAAGTATGGCGAATGGACTGCTGAGGACTGGGGCAAAGTCATATTCTCGGATGAAGCCTCTTTCCGATTGTTTGGGGCATCTGGAAAAAGGCTTGTCCGGAGAAGAGAAGGTGACGCTACCATCAGTCCTGTGTCATGCCAACAGTAAAGCATCCTGACACCATTCATGTGTGGGGTTGCTTCTCATCCAAGGGAGTGGGCTCACTCACAGTTTTGCCCAAAAACACAGCCATGAATAAAGAATGGTACCAAGACACCCTCCAACAGCAACTTCTTCTAACAATCCAACAACAGTTTGGTGAAGAACAATGCATTTTCCAGCACGATGGTGCGCCGTGCCATATAAGGCAAAAGTGAGAACTAAGTGGCTCTGGGATCAAAACGATGAAATTTTGGGTCCATGGCCTGGAAACTCCCCAGATCTTAATCCCATTGAGAACTTGTGGTCAATCCTCAAGAGACGGGTGGACAAACAAAACCCACTAATTCTGACAAACTCCAAGAAGTGATTATGAAAGAATGGGTTGCTATCAGTCAGGATTTGGGCCAGAAGTTGATTGAGAGCAGCCCAGTCGAATTGCAGAGGTCCTGAAAAAGAAGCGCCAACACTGCAAATACTGACTCTTTGCATAAATGTCATGTAATTGTCGATAAAAGGCCTTTGAAACGTATGAAGTGCTTGTAATTGTATTTCAGTACATCACAGAAACAACTGAAACAAAGATCTAAAAGCAGTTTAGCAGCAAACTTTGTGAAAACTAATATTTGTGTCCTTCTCAAAACTTTTGGCCACGACTGTACATAAACACCCAGAGTTGTGAGATGTGACCCAGTAACAACCCTCTTTTAGGGCTATTTATTTGAGCCTTTGCCTCAGGCTCATTCATCTCTTCCTGCCTGTCTGATTCAGTTTTCGCTTTAGCTGTGTCTCATTCCCGTCGAGCGCCAGGAGGCACAGTGTGGACATCTCCTGCTGTAAATCAGACAGCTCAATCTGGGTAGACTGCGGGGATGAGCCTCTTTTTTGCTCTCACTATTTTTTGGAAGATTTCTCTCTCTCTCTCTCTCTCTCTCTCTCTCACGTTGTTAGAGTTAATAGCATCAAAGCAAAACTCAAAATAAAAAACTGCTAAAATGTTTTACACCAAATTTATATTACAGTTATATTCAGACTGGACTAGTACAGGTGGGAAAAAGAATAATTCATAGAGTATCTCACTCTTCTATACTCACTCTTTCCTATAGTTTCTCTCCAAAACCAAAATAAAACCACATCATAAAGTACAGGAGTTTTATTTTTGAAACCTAAGGACATCTTAAAGACACTGCAGGTTTTAGGTAAATCATTGAGTTCTCAACTCATACACAGCCTATAAACATGCTGTATTATGGTTCTGTGATCAACTACTGTACAACATTCGGGGCCACACACACCACAACAATCATCAAAACAAATAATAATCATCAAAAACAATCATGTACATGTACACACATACAGTCACATGTACCCTCTATAAAACAATTATATTTACTACAGACTGGCTGTGTCTGTCCTTACGTCTGCATTCAGGAATGGGCGTGGCCTAAATTGTAAAGAAAGTCATTCTTTTCTTTCATTCATTGGTAAACACTGATTAGAAAAATACAAACTTGTGAAATTGGACTGTGACAGTTCCATCACTCAGGTTCATCATTCTCAACTATGTGTTCAGGACTGCAATTTTAATATGCGCGTATTGTTTTTGTTTGTTCCTTCCCAAAATATAAACATTTAAAAAGTATCAACTGCTCGATCTTTACCTACAATATCTTGATTTTGCCAAGCTTTTACATATGTATAGGTACACTGATCAGCCATAACATTTAATACCACAAACCATAGTAAAGAGTGCAAGGATCATGGGCACCCAAGGCTCACCCATGCCTACAGAGACCAAAAAAGAAAAGAGCCTGGACAACCTGGTCCAGTACCTCAGAAAACCCAATGTAGAGCAAATTGCTGTGAAAAGTGAATGCAGGTCGTGATAGAAAGGCACCAGAACACCCAGTGCATATGGGACCCAGCAGGTAAACAGCTCAAGGCTGCTGACCCGGGTGCCAAACTGACCAGATCTCAATCCAGTTGAGCAGCCATGGGATGCACCAGACAAACAAGTGCTATCCATGGATGCCCAATCCCACAACACACAGCACCCAAAGCACACACTGTCCAGGTGATATTTATAATAATAATAGCAAATTTACCTGTTTAAAACACTTTATATGTATATAAAAATAATACAATGCACCTACATACTGCACATCTACAGTATATATCAATTTGTCCATTTGATATATTTCTATAATCCAACTGCACTGTAGCAGTGCATTATTCTTATCAGTTATAGCATAGTTACATGTACAATATGCGTATGCTAAACTACAACACTATCAGAGACATGCACATACATAAAGTGCGGCAGATTCATTGAGGATCATAATAATGTTAAGATGCTGTTTGTTACAGGATCATGTCTAGGCATTAGTACAATGTCCGTATTGGACGCACTCATTCAGCCATAAACCAGGACTTATACAGCAGTAAAGTCAAAGCGCCTTATATGTTTCCTTATCGACGCCTAAACAGTCAGGAGAGAAAAAGTATACGGTTGCAATTTGAAGACCGTACCTACAGTATGAGCTTCCAAACAGAAATTCTTATACAGGACGCAGCAAAATCCTTAGTCTTGAATTAACACCCAGAGTGTTGATTTAACACTTTCAGAGTACATCCGTGACCATTGGGTCGTATATAAACACTCGGGGTGTTAAATCAACACTGGGAATTTTGCAGTGACGCGCAGCAGCTCTTTGTTTGATTGTGTGTGAGTGTCAGGACAAAGCTGGAAACACCATCATGATGATACGAGATGATAACGGGGTTGTAAGGGTGGAGGCAGGGGACAGGTTCACCTTCAGCCTCATTAACCTTCAACATAAGCAACCTGGAACAGCATTTTAGTGCCGCTGATATGATTATTTTTCTGTCTAATATAATATAGTGTAACATAAAAGACTAAATATAATATAGTGTATTGTTGACTATATATTGTTGGTCCATGTAAGAAAATCAATGCAATATGTGTTTCGTTTAACAATATGGGTCTTATATACAGTATTGATATATAAAATAGCCCTTGATTCGAAGCATCCAATTACAGTATTGCTGATACAGTTGATATACAATACTGTCCTAGTTTTGAGATATTTAATTAAATTGAATGATGTAGATTAAATAAATGAAATGTAAAAAGTGCCTAAATATACAACTAAAACATTTGTTGTTTATGGAACATCTTCAGCAGTGACCTTGTTTCCCCTCTCGTCTGTTCCAACCATTCAGCATTATACTAATCACCGGCTGTCATCATCTGCGCCTGTTTCTCACTAGTTCATGCCTTAAGTTAGATGTTTTTTGTTTGTTTGTTTTTTTTTTATGCTTGAATGATTCATACAGTAAATTTCTGTGTGGCTTAAGAACCAAAATAAATTCCTCAGAAACTGCTCAGGTACAGGGACTGGACTAAAAATGAGAGATTAAAAAGTCCTTCAGGAAGCCTGGAGAACTCTTCATCAAGACTACATTAAACAATTCAAGAAAGTCTGGCCCTTTGGAAGCAGAAAATGTAGAAATGGTGAGCAGCTCATGGCTTTAGTACAGTACTGTATATTGTTTTCTGACAGTTACTCAAGAACAAGACTTTATAAAGCTACAAGCTGCTTATTCAAGGTCATGAAGTTGTAATATGTCTGAGGTGATGTACAGTACTTGCAATTGCATTTTTTTTTCAAAGAAGAAAGGAATACTTAGACTAATAAGTATACTTAGTAATCATTACACTGGAACCTTGGATTGCGAGTAACTTGGTCTGTGAGCGTTTAGCAAAAAACTTTTTTGTAATAAATTTTGACTTGTTAAATGGCGGAGGTCTTGGTATGAGTACTGTAGTACACGTGCAATTTGTTTGCTGAGCGTCATGTGATCACAACTGAGTTTCTTCTCTCTCTCTCACGCTGTGGGATTGTGGGATCCCATACTCTGTCTCAGTGCGCGTGTCACTCGTATAGTCAATATCCATGCACGCTTGTGCTGTTTACTATAACATTGTGACCATGTGTGTGTGTGTGTGTGTGTGTGTGTGTGTGTGTGTGTGTGCGCGTGTATAGCATGTTTTAAAATTTGTGTAGCCACTGTTCTTTAGTAACTGTACTGCAACAATGGGACAAACGGGAGATGGAAATTTGCTTTGATGTACATATACAAGCACGCTTCCGCAACGAACTATGCTCGCAATCCAAGTCTCAACTCTACTTGACATGATATCCAGCACAAAACGTCAGACTTATATGTACTGTAGCTGATAACACCTACTTTTTTTTTACTAACACTCCACTCTGTATGCGTTATAACTTTCACATACCTTGTGAATAAGGTTTAAGTCTAGAGTTGTATTTAAAAATCTAAATATTGATGTACACAACTTCAAAATTAACTTTCTAATATAGACTTAAGCAATGAAGTCTACTCTAATGAATAATCTTGTGCTAAGGATTCTTAGGAGAGCAGATGTGACTGGGAATGTACTAAAAGCAGCTATAAATATCACAAAGGTATTAATGAAGAGAGTACACTATGTTAGCCTTAGGATGCACATGAATCAGACAGTCGGTCACGTTCATATAGAAAATGTAACACAAACTCCCTGAGAGCAGCTCAAATGCATCATAATCTCTTCATGCAATCTCTATTCAACATCACACAAAGCTGACACTGAGAAGGCGGGGAAAAAATCCAAGCTTTAGTGGTTGTAGGGACAGTTTTGCAGAAAGTGCCACGTAAACAAGAGTGAGTCACCTTGGGATTTTGAAGAGAGCCCTCATGGGGTGGAGATCGGCCAGGGGTGGGACACCATCTCCCAGCTCGACGGCAGTAATACCGAGTGACCAGACATCGCAGCGAGCGTCATATGTCGAATCCAACTGCTGCTCACATGCTATGACCTGTAATAACCATTGAATATGTTAAGTTAAGAATATGTTAAGGACGTATACAAGATACATCGGGTATAGTTGGACCAGCGGGATTAAAAGATATCAAAGAAACAATTTAAGTTAGAATATTTTGTAATCATTTATAATGATGATGATAAACAATGACAGTGATGTTTTATGCAAGATAATAAATAATTGAATAATTAATAAATAATTGAATAATTCATAAATTATTAATATTACGACTACTACGTCTAATAATAATAATAATAATAATAATAATAATAATAATATAATAATTCCTATTATTATTATTATTATTAATTATTCATACTGTATTTATTAACTATTATTAATTGTTTGTGACTTTTGGATCAGGTTGCTCACGTAGTTTAATGGTTTAATGCAGCATGGTTTAGAATTGGATACTGAAGGAAACCATTAATAACTGTACCCTGAAACAAATTATTTGGGTATCAGCTTATTTACATTAACAGCAGCATTTAAGTTCATACACAAAATGGTAAATAATTGGCACGTTTATGTTAAATGCATTAAATACAGTTAAGTTGATTTACAACATATGTAAAACATATAAAACCTTTCATTTTATGTTTTTTGTTTATGTGTATGGTAGTTACTAACACAAAACCAAAAAATATATATATATATATATATATATATATATATATATATAAGCATGACATAATTTGTGCTGGCATCATGTATGAAATAAAGCATCAATAATGGTATTATAAAACTGTTATAACTGACAACATAAGATATTTGGAATTTCCTTCAGGATCAATAAAGTATCTATCTATCTATCCATCTATCTATCTATCCATCTATCTATCTATCCATCTATCTATCTATCTATCTATCTATCTATCTATCTATCTATCTATCTATCTATCTATCTATCTATCTATCTATCTATCTATCTATCTATCTATCTATCTATCTATCTATCTATCTATCTATCTATCTATCTATCTATCTATCCATCCATCTATCTATCTATCTATCTATCTATCTATCTATCAAATGTCAGGATAACATGTTCACGTCTTTGTTACATATAATAATTTAGTTTAAGAAATGATAATTTAAGGAAGCTTTAGCTTGTACAACTTGGAAAACACTGCTGCTGGGTTATTATGAAAAAATATATATAGAGAGAGAAGGATTTCCATTAGTTGGCACAGTATACAGATACAGCTTTAACTATATTACAGTCCTTAAAGACATTTCTATGCTTATTAGAGACTTACAGTTAATACATTGTTATAATAGGTTAAACTATAAGATTAAGAAAATATATTTTACCTGTTGTCAAACACAGAGTGAAACTACATGCCCTTTCTCTAAAAAAGGAAGAAGGAAAAGAAAGAAAATCTCCTCCTCTGATGGTTAAAGGCTTCAGATTTATCCTTCAGCTTCAGATAAAATTTTTTTTTTTTTAAATCCTGTACTCAAAAACAAAAAACAAATCTTCACACCCTGTGCTGTGATTTATCTTCCCTCAAGCTTCAGTCATACGATGTTCATTTCCCACGATACACACTGACTGTGGGTTGTGTATTCTTCTTGTGCTATCCAGCACGACTTCACATAAACTTCATGCAAAGTATAAGGGCATGGCAGGAGCAGTATTTGCAATTCATACGTACATTTACGGTCTATAAAGAAGACACTCCTGTTGGTCAGAGTTTATCCAACCTTCATTCTCACTTTGGGTTTTACTTTAAATTCATAGGCAGCGTGGGGGAATAACGTTCTGGGAACTTGTTACCTCGGGGGCCATCCAGAACGGCGTTCCGACAGAGGTGTTCCTCCGGAGACGTGTGTTGGTTAGCTGAGCGGATACACCTGAGAGATGGAGGAAAAAAAATTCAATTAGAGATTTCTACATTTTTTACATTGTGGAAGCATCAACATCTGTCATCTGATTATCAACATTTTAGGAACATTCCCCAACAAACCGCTGTGTTTAGATGAATGTGGTTCTAACTGTTAAGAATGATTGCATATGTGGTCGAGCTATAAGCATATGCAAAATGTATATAAATTCATTATAACTGTTTAACAGGCATAGATTGTGTACAATTGTGCAGATGTTACACCTCTGTTAGCTCAGCTTTCCCATATGTGGACTTTTAAAAGTTGGTCATGCTATTTAAATAATATATATTTTTAAAAATCCTCAAATGAAACACTACACCTGACAGTCATGCCTAACCAACTAAGCATGCTGTTACTATATCATGTACTTATACCATGTATAAAGGTATACTTGATATTGTATAGTATTGTATTGTGTTGTATTGTATAGTATTGTATTGTGTTGTATTGTATGTCTAAATAACAAATAAGCCTAAACATTGTAACTTAAAGTATAAAGCTATTCAAATTAGTAGAGTGATCTAAACACTTGCTGGTAATTCATTGTTTATAACCTAGTAAAATATAGTCTATTAATAAATAAATAAATAAATAACTTCCTAATTGTCCCCTAATTACATCACATTTATGGTTTATGTTATATAATGTATTTATCTCGAATTTACTTAATTATTTTAACTAAATTATAATTATGAATATAATTTTAACTAATTATAAAGATATAACTAATTATTATATCTTTAAGTTATCTTTTTCAAGCGTAGACCAACACATTTATTCTTTTTCTATTAATGAGTAAAAAAGTTATCAGAAATTTCAAGTTGGGTAATAAACTAGAAAAAAAAGCACATAATAAGCCATGCATTAATACGGGGTGAATCATTAGTCTATAGTAAATAATATTGTTTAATTATAATAGATAAAATATGCTAAATCATTGATACTTGTAGTGCTATGATACATGTTTGTTTTTATTTAAAGCTACTGAAAGTTTATAAATGAACTTTACTTTTTGATATGTATTATTATATGATCATTTAATAAATATTTTATAATATTTCATTTCAATTCTATTAATAAATAAATTGGTTTTTAATCTCAGTCCTAGGTCTCCAAGTTTATTTTCTGTCTGAAACACGTTTCAACACATAAATAATAAAATAAAGGCTATTTATGAGCTGGATCAGAACAAAAAGGCCATGTTTTTTTTTTTTTTTTTTCCATTTAGCAATGTTTACTACTTTAATCTGTATTTTGTAATATTACCAAAGATTTAAGAATACTCACAAACAAATTAGATTATAATATTTCTGTTTCTCATGTACATTACAAAATATATAGACTTATTTGATGATAACCAAGATTTATTTATTTTTCATTTACTAATTTGTTATTAGAATAAAATCATCAAGGTTCATTGATCATTTCTGCTGCCCTGTTACTGCCTGTGTGTTTGCACTCAGTTGACCTCACTTATCATTTTATAATTAACCAAAGGCAAATGATGAATTGTTTAAAACGACAAATTATAAAAGCCTTCATCAATCAACAGCAGTAGTGATAGAACATTTAAATGGAACGCAAAACGAAAAGAGGAGATTTGTGTATCTGTTCTCAGCCGTAAACAGAGGCGTGAGATTTATTATAATTAAATAAACCTTTTCAGGCTTTGTTAGGTATGTATATAATGCTCATTATTCGTGGATTATGTGTGATCCAGCTCCAAAATTATATTATTGGGTGACACTAAAAACAAAGAGAGCACGGTAAACAGAGAAAAGCCTGAGAGCTGCTGCATGGGGCTTGTGTGCAGTCATGGTGTATAATGAGTACCTTCATCCTTAACCTTTCACATACTCCTTAACATACTCCCTCTATATATTGTATTTGTGTATAATAATAATAATAATAATAATAATAATAATAATAATAATATAGTTTCGGGCAACTTTCTTTCAAGTCTGAGAGTAACAAATTCAAAATTTGTGTCTAACTGAACTAAATCATAATAAAGATCTGGTAAAGATACATTTGTTTGTGACCCAAATTGATAAATGTGGCCTATTGTTCTAACATTTGGTTATTGCTGGTTCTTAAATTTTTTTTTTTTTTTTTTTTAAACATACACGTTAAAGGAAATTAACCAGGTTGTATAAACTTCAGTGAATCTGACCAGGACACACTGAACGACACTGTGATGTTTATTTTACAAATTAAAAATGCATTCACACATGCTTTACTTTAACCAAAAGCCCTGATTTACCCTAATCCAGAAAAAAAACAAGCACTGCTTTGCATGTGCACCATGATAAATTGTGCATGCAGTGCATCTGGATGACGTCATACGCAAAGCTGAGGGAGGCAAAAAAAAAGTATTTAAATTTTTTATATTTCCATATTTAAATTGTTCTCAAGGACACTCCTGGAACAAACTGAAATGTACCACACTTGTATGTAATTACATTTTGCACATGACACAAACTAAAAATGTGTAAAAATCATATTTTTGTAATTTTTGTGGAATTGTAATACTTATATTATACGATTATTAACTGTACGAGCATAATGAAGCCATCACAGATAAAACTATTTTCCTCTGCTATAGGGGCCTAAAAAGTATGCATGAAAAATGTGTGATTTTTTTTTTTTTTTTTGAAAAATTTATGAAAAAAAATCCTAATCTTGAATTAACACAAATATAACTTTTAAATTTATAGTTTATTCTTATATATATATATATATATATATATATATATATATATATTTATTTATATATATACTTATACTTATATATATATATATATATATATATATATATATATATATATATATATATATATATATATATATATATAAGTTTATTTATAGTTAAAAAATAATAATTTATAATTCAACTTTAAACTGCATGACTCATTCAGACCAAAATAGTAACTCAAGTACCTCATCCTAAATTAATTTTGTCTAAATTTACCTTCATGTCCATGTTCAACTTTACAGTACATGACTTTTTTTCTGACTTGGTTTAAAACTCACCGCTTTTGTGGTCCCAGGTTTGATATTAGGTCATGTAGGATAATGATGATGAACAATGGTTACTTAAGAAAAATTATTAATCTCATAAATATTTATATTTAACCTTTGTTGTTTTGTCACATGCTTCTATCACACATGAAAGTCAATCTAACCTCCGAGCAGTACACGATGAGGTGCCAAATGGGGGCCCTGATAGTGTTCCAAATATACCGATAGTGTTTCTGCGTATTTCATGTTTTATATACCTGATAGTGCTTCTGCATATTTCAAATAAGCAGCGATGAAAAGTTTTTGAAAAGTGTGGAGACAGCAGGGCAACAAAGGAGATAAAATGAAATGGGTATTTCTTAGTGCAACAATAGTCTGGCTCACTGTTAAAGTGATACTCAGCTAACATTAGACGAAGCACACACACACACACAAAAAAAAAACAAAAAAAAAAACCACACATGCAGGGAAAAGTTTTTGTTTGCGTGTCTATAGTCTCTAAAACACAGTGTCCCCCTTTAAAATGGCACATGTATCACATTCCTAGAAGCGAGACGACATGCTTGGCAAGCTTGACCCTCCTTATGGTACGTTTCTGTTCACACAGGATAACAGGAGCGATCACAACCATCAAGTTTGGGAAAAGTTAGTAAAAAAAAAAAAATAGAGAGAGAGAAAGCGAGAATTCTCATGGCAGGGAACACTCTTGAAAAGGTTTGCCATATTGTATGACTGACTGAGATAGTTCTGCTCCAACAAAGATCCTCTAAAAAATGCATTTTGTAGTGTGTCAGTAAAAAAAAAAAAAAAAAAAAGAAGCAATACCATGCTCAGCAAGCATCAGATGCAAAGCAGCATGAAATCAAGCAGAGCCAGTTTGTGGGGGTACAGCAAGCATTATGTCATTAAAACTTGGCTGACGAGCAAGTACATGATAGTTTGTACCTGATGATGATAGACCATCTTGTCAGCTTCTGCTAAAAAAGGGCATGGCTTGAACTTCTGAACTTCTACTTGGAAATCTGGCTTAGGAGGTCATCTAGTTGGATGTGGAGGTCGCAGGCAGTGAAACTGTAAGTCTGGCTGTGAAGGCTGCTAGGTTGGTCTCCAAAGGGTGCTGAGCAGAAAACAAGGCCATGGGGCCTGGCAGGTGGACCTCCATAATGTGCTGAGCAGAGTGTGGCTAGAAGCAGAGCCGTGCTGTCAGACATTTATTGCCCCATCAAATTTATGCTGGAGCTCTGTGCTGCTGGTCTCACCGAGGAATTCTGTGTGGGAAGTCTACCTCTTAACTTCACTCTGTTCTGTTAGGCTCCTTTTGGAAGAATCTCTCGTCATTGTCTTGATGCTCAACCACTTCACCCAATTCAACAGCTGCCGTGCTTGGGACCCAAGCTTCATCCCAAATGATTCTATGAGAGACCCTCGCATAAATATTGGGAATAGCTCTCTTATGCCTTCCACCAATTCCCTCAACCTCCGTAGGCTTAAGCGAGCCTTGGCAATCTGGATTCCATCTTCAGGCTGGATGACTGAGCTGGGAATAAATCCAGCACCGTCAGTGGAATCCGTCAAGACAGAATATCTTGTCAGAATATCCATGTAATAATTCTTCTGGAGGAAGTGAATTTTGCAAAATGCTGGCATAAAAACTAATTTACTGAAGCGCCCATGATGTGGCCAAATTGTGCTGTCATGGTAGAGGTATTGGAGATGGGCGTTTGGGTTTTAGGGTTTAATTTAGAGGAGCTGAGGCAGAGAAATCCAAAACAGTTTTTAAAAAGGTAAAGTCCGAAAACAGGCAAGAGCTTATGCGAGTGACAAACATCTTAAAAAGCAGGAACTGGGACAGTAAGAAGATCAAGAACAAGAAAGCAAACGTTAAGTAATATACACAGTATATTATACGATATAAGTGGCAGGTAAAAGATGCATGGTTGGCCCGATTGGATCTGGACGTTTTACACTGGCGTAGTTTTTGGTTTCAGCATCCTTTGTCTTAGGAGCAGAGCTACATAATAGCTGTAGCGCTGTCTTCACAGCCATTGTTTGTGTTTTTTTATTGGTTTTGTAATGATCTAGGCCAATAACGATTCACCTGTACCATCACACCCAGCCTCACCATTACTGATAGAAGCCTGGACCAACATATTCTGCCATTTTTATTTATTTATTATTAGACAGCAAGATGTCTGGCACCAGAGAGTCAATGATTAAGTCCAGATGGTATGGCGTTCACCTCACAATTCACCGTAAAGATGGCAGTCAAGATTGAATAGGTGTCCAGGGTGACGAAGCTCCAGGAACATGCATCAAGCAAGGGCTGACATCACAGAGTGCCAAAGTTGCACAACCCTAGGGCTTAACCCTAACCCTTGTCCAGAGAGACTTTTATCTATTCGAATATTAGACATTTAAAAATTAAACATTGTACATCTGAGCAGTTGAGGTTTAATGGCCATGCTCAAGGGCCCGACTTGGTGCTGCTGGGGTTTGAACCTGAGACCTTCTGTGCCCGAGTTCAATTCCTAAACCATTGAGCTACCCCTGCCTCATGTACCCTAACTTTGATAATGAAGTGCTTGCTCTGTATCCCAGCTTCACATGCCTTGTGCTGTAAGAGCTCACCACCAGCTCCAAGCTTCAGTCACACATCTCATGAAACAGTAACTTTTGTTCCGACCCCTGGCCAATTTCTGGTCTAGTGCCTGTGCCAAGTCCTGGCTTAATGCTTTAACGTCTTAAACTCCATGCACTAGTCATAATTAAGTCCTATGCTACTTCTAATTCCAGTTTCCTAGCTCAGTTTACAGTTCATGTCCTGCACCTAAAGGGACAATTTCAACCTCCATTTAATTGCTTCTTTGATTTCCCCCAAACTATAACAATTTCAGCCACAGTATATCGTCCTCCATATTTAATGCTGCAAATGCTAACCTCCAGCATGGGCATTTTTATTCACTGAAGAAAGCAAAACATTACTGAATGTGAGAAATTTTGGCATACTGATATATATACCAGGTTCTCTGCTTTTTCCTTAACTAAGTGCTGGCGTTAATAATTACAGCGCAGATGAACCTTTGAATAGACTTCATTATTCCAGAGGAGAAAATATATCTTAAATAAAGTGGAGATTAGCCTGGAGTGTAAACAATGACATTGGTAAAGATACAGCGCTTCGGTTTGGGAAAGCCGCGGTAATTACAGATCAGCTCTATTGTGATGACAGGAAATTTAATTCATCCAGCTGCAGTCTCGACTACAAGAGGAAGCATATTCACTGAACCCAGCGCAGGGCCTTCGGCAGAACCTCTTGGAGTCGTGGTCGTGTGTGTGTGTGTGTGTGTGTGTGTGTGTGTGTGTGTGTGTGTGTGTGTGTGTGTGTGGGACCCTACAATGGAAAACAGGGTAGAAATGTTGTGTGAAGATATAGCGTGTGTATTCATGTATGTGCCGATCTCACGCAGGACGGAAGCTCCATCCATGCGGAGGTGTTCACGCTCTGTAGAGCAGATAACGCCCCCTCGCTGTCTGAGGGCTGATGGGAAAAAAATGGATTATTGGCCTCAGAACAGAAAGGCAGACAACAAATAGAAAGGGGTGGGGTGTGTGTGTGTGTGTGTGGGGGGGGGGTTGTGGGGGATCGCTCCACCTCCTCTTCATGAATATTTTAATTGGCAGTGTTATCGCTGATGATTACTAAGCATGGCCCCGGGGCTTCACGCTAATGTAGCGGAAAAAGGAGGGACCCATGAGAGCTTTTAAAGCCGTTTGTGTATATGTGTGTGTAAGCAAAGTCCATCCTATACTTACGATTACATACCCTGTGATATTAACTAATCTTCACTATGTTATACTCTTAACTATTACATATGATTTAGTATTTATTTTCCATATAATTTTTTTTTTAGGGTTGAGAGAAGCATGGTGCCTGTCCCAGGAGACTCCGGGCACGAGGCAGAGTACACCCTGGACAGCATGCCAATCCATCTCAGGGCACACACACACACACACACACACACACACACACACACAGAGACTCATTCACATATTACGGACAATTTGGAAATGCCAATAAGCATAATGCGCATGTGTTTGGACTGTAGGGAAACTGGAGAAAACCCACCATGGGGAGAACATGCGAACTCCACACTCACACACCTGAGGTGGCAATTAAACGCTCGACCCTGCAGGTGCAAGGCCACTAATCACTATGCCACCATGCTGCCCCAGTATTCTGTACAATGTATTACTCTGAACACTTTAGTATTTTCTGTTTCAGTATTCCCTTCAGTACTCTATACATTACAGTATTCTCTCCTCTTATTATGTACATACCGTACTCTTCACACTACACTATTACTTACACGTCAATACTTTGCACGGTATTTACTACACTTTGTGTAAGATGCTGTTTTATCCGTTTATCATTAGTTACAGATTGTCCGTGAGTAGACTACTTTAAAGCATGAGAAAGTCCGTGAAAGAATCTTCGGTAAAAGTGCTATTGGCTTACATGCCAAGGATTCGGTTTCACTCACTGAAAGGCACCCTTGGGAGCATTTCCTCCCAGGCCTTGCTTCAGTGATGTCACATGAGACGTGCATTTTTATTCGTGACAAAAGTTTTTTTTTTTTTTCTTTTCTTTTGATGTCACGATGTAACTGGAAGTTGCATTCGAGTCTGACTCATCATTCAGCGTCACAGAAGCTCTGCGTCTCATCCTGTCCCTTCATAAAGACGTGACTCCCTCATCTCCACCGGCATGCTAATTACGGCCTTTATTCGGCTGCGAACTGGGGCTGATAGTCCTATTAGGGAAAGGCGTTGGGGTGGGGGTGGGGGAGGGGGGGCAAATACATATCTCCTCAACAACAGCAAAACTGGGAGGGGGTTAAGAGCAGCGTGGTGAATCATGGCGGAGGAGATTAAACTCCGAACGGGGTTTGAGTAATCGCAGGAGTGTGTGGCGCATAGCGAGCACGAACCAGAAAGATGAACAAGAAGAAAGAAGGGGGAAAGTATTCGCTCCTGAGGCTTAATGATACGGATGCACCGTGCCCGCTTCAGCACTTAAGAAGTGCTCTACTTAACATAATGTAAAACAAAAAAGCAGAACATGCTAATGATAAAAGAAGGTTCTCTCTCTCTTTCTCTCTCTCTCTCTCAGTGAAGGGTGGATGAGTCACAGAGTTCAGGACAATGTCTTGTTTTCAAACATACAAAATCCTTGGTGTAAAGCTTCATTTGTCTATAAAATACTGAAAGCAAATCAGGCAGCAAGCATGCTCAGATTGCAATTTGTGCTTTCCTGAGCACAATGAGCAGAGATGGAGGCGTAATGGAAAGATCTCCTCCTCCTCCTCCTCCTCTCTCTCTCTCTCTCTCTCTCGCTCTTCCCCTCCATGTGCATTAACAAAAGGAAGTAAAGTAGCATCAAATTAGCATCGGAGTAGCATCCGAGTTAATAGCTCTGACCGCATAAAAAAAAAAAAAATCACCACTTTCCCATACAAACACACATACTGTATACACACACGCGCGCAGACACACACACACACACACACACACACGCACACAGGTGCCTTCCATTAATGCACCAATTTAACTACTCACCAAAGTCAACCAGCTTGATCCCCCCCTGAGTGGTCAGGAGGATGTTGTTCCCTTTTATATCTCGATGGATGGTTTTATTCTCGTGTAAATGATGCAGACCCTGAACAAAACACACACAACACACACACACACACACACACACACACACACACACACACACACACACACACACACACAACATCAGCAAAAGGCGAAAGCCTAGCAACATCCATAGAAAGTCTAATGACTCACTAATAACACAGTATCTTTGAGAGTGGGATTTGTTTTCCCCCTGTTGAAAGCATCAGTCAGGAATAACAGACTTCTTTATAGAATTGTGACTGAGCAGGGAGCATGCACTGGCATTCAGAGCGCTCTACTGTCTGTCTGTCTGTCTGTCTGTCTGTCTAACTATCTGCAGTGCCGACAAGCTAATTGAATAACATCACCTACTCTTCTGTGCTTGTCGGGACCAAAGGCCCCAAAGGTTCCGGTTCAACCCCACAAAACAGCCAATGTAGCACAAATAACTGAAAGCAGTAAATGCTGGCCATGATAGAAAGGTATCAGAACACTCAATGCATCACAGCCTGTCACATATGGGGCTTAGCAGGAAAAGATTTCATGTTTGTTGAACTGGCCTCCACATTCCACAGAAGTTAATCCGATTGGGCACCCATGTCCCCCTTTCGCCTTCAGAAATTCTACGTGGCATTGATTCAACGAGGTGCTGAAAGCATTCTTTAGAAACGTTGGCCCATATTGATAGGATCTTGCATCTTGCAGTTGATGGAGATTTGTGGGATGCACATCCAGGGCACGAAGCTCCCGTTCCACCACATCCCAAAGATGCTCTGTTGGGTTGAGATCTGGTGACTGTGGGGGCCATTTTAGTACAGTGAACTCATTGTCATGTTCAAGAAACCAATTTGAAATGATTGGAGCTTTGTGACATGGTGCATTATCCTGCTGGAAGGAGCCATCAGAGGATGTGTACATGGTGGTCATAAAGGGATGGACATGGTCAGAAACAATGCTCAGGTAGGCCGTGGCATTTAAACCATGCCCAATTGGCACTAAGGGGCCTAAAGTGTGCCAAGAAAAGCCCCCCCACACCATTACACCACCACCACCAGCAGCCTGCACAGTGGTAACAAGGCATGATGGATCCATGTTCTCATTCTGTTTACGCCAAATTCTGACTCTACCATTTGAATGTCTCAACAGAAATCCAGACTCATCAGACCAGGCAACATTTTTCCAGTCTTCAACTGTCCAATGTTGGTGAGCTGGTGCAAATTGTAGCCTCTTTTTCCTATTTGTAGTGGAGCTGAGTGGTACCCGGTGGGGTCTTCTGCTGTTGTAGCCCATCCGCCTCAAGGTTGTGCGTGTTGTGGCTTCACAAATGCTTTGCTGCATACCACGGTTGTAACGAGTGGTTATTTCAGTCAAAGTTGCTCTTCTATCAGCTTGCATCAGTCGGCCCATTCTCCTCCGACCTCTAGAATCAACAAGGCATTTTCGCCCACAGGACTGCCGCATACTGGATGTTTTTCCCTTTTCACACCATTCTTTGTAAACCCTAGAAATGGTTGTGTGTGAAAATCCCAGTAACTGAGCAGATTGTGAAATACTCAGACCGGCCCATCCGGCACCAACAACCATGCCGCACTCAAAATGGCTTAAATCACCTTTCTTTCCCATTCTGACCTTCAGTTTGGAGTTCAGGAGATTGTCTTGACCAGGACCACGCCCCTAAATGCATTGAAGCAACTGAAGACATGTGATTGGTTGATTAGATAATTGCATTAATGAGAAATTGAACAGATGTTCCTACTAATTCCTTAGGTGAGTGTATATAACCTCTTCATCATGTACCCTATTGGAGTTGACTTTCATTACCTTGGTCTTGCACGACAGCGCTGCTGGTTCAAATGCGTTTCATTAATGTAAATACTTCAGTTCAAGTAGTAAGATAATTGGGTAGCAATTTAGATGGTTAGAATGTCATATTCAGAAAGCATTTGGCGTTTAATAAAAATATGTCTTTTAGTTAATGCTTGGGCTTTCCAAATTTGCGGTTGGGCTTTTGGGTTTGTTTTTTTGGACAACTGCTAGGTGGAGTGACGTGATGGCTACATACGAGTGTAATGATTATAGTTATGATGACGATTATGAAAAGAACGATGGTGATGATGACATACCATGAGCGCCCCGTGTAAGATGTACGCAATGACGGCTTCGTCCAGTCGCTCTCCTCGTTTTAGAGTTCCCTTGGCCAGATCCGTCACTGACCCTCCGTTACACAGCTGAAAAAAAGAAAAAAAAGAAATGCAGATCAGGGAGAAATCATTGCATCGTTTTATAAACTCCAGTCTTTATTTACCCCAAAAAAAAACAAAAGGTTCACTCAGATCATTTGTAAACCTTCGTGATGGACGTTCAAGTCAAACGAGAACTTTTGATCGTGCAGAATAACAGAACAAAGTGATGAGAGTAAGAACTGTCTATATAATCCGCCGCTACACTAATGCACACCATCAAGGTAGAAAGTTTTCTCAGTGCACCGGTGTCGTGATCACTGGTGCCTCCTTCACGTCCGATGGGATCGCCATTCACTGACGTACAGCCTTCTTCAAAATGGTTGCACGATTCAAAGGTTTTACTGCGGCTAAGAGTCTCATCACCGTGCTGCGCTTCTGAAGTCTGAAAATGTCAATCGCTTTTACGCTTTTCATTCAGCAGAAATTTCGTCCTGAGGGTAAGAGTAGGAGTGCAAGAAACAAAAACAGCACAATGCCAGACTACACTGACGAATAGTGAAACTGATTTAATCCCTGCATGATTGAATGAATCATGAACCAATGATGGATGATGGGGGCTGAGATTAATATTTCATAAACAGAGCATTGTCACTCACTCATTATTTGATTAAGAAATGAAGAAATATTTTCATTAAATCTGAATACATCTTTAAATAATAATAATAATAATATATATAATAATAATATATAATAAAACATTCATCATTCGTTTATCATTCAGATACAGTTCCCGCACATCTATTTAAAGTACAAATATCACGGTCCAAGATATCACGGCTCAACATCTGTAGGACAACATAATCAATCACATGAGCGTGGAAATAAAATCAAACTTAAAGAAAAGGCAAACCCGCGAAAGTACATTTCCTAAACGGATGAAGCCAAAGCTAGACGAAGATAAAAGCTTGCGTTCTGAATGGAACAAAAAGCAAATCTTTGCCGAATGTTCTCACTAATAGACTCGCCAAAAGTATTCGCTCGCCTGCCTTCCCATGTGCATGAACTTGAGTAACATCCGATTCTTAATCCATAGGGTTTGATATGATGTTGGCCCCGCCCCCTTTGGAGCTATAACAGCTTCAACTCTACTGGGGAGGCTTTCCTCAAGGTTTAGGAGTGTGTTTATGGGAAACTTTATGTCCGTTCCTCCAGAAGCACATTTATGAGGTCAGACACTGATGTTGGACGAGAAGGCGTGGCTCGCATGATTGAATGAATAATAATAATATATTATTATTATATAATTATTATATAATGAATAATAATTTATCTATTATTTATCCCCAGGACTCAAGATCTTCAACACCAAACCCGCTCATCCATGTGTTTATGGATTCTGCTTTGTGCACTGGTGCGCAGTCATGTCGAAACTAGTGTGGGGTCGTTTTGCAGGAGTTGGGCTCGGAACAGGAAGGGGCTGTCCAAAAACTGTCCAAAATGTCTTGGCACTGTATGCCGAAGCACTGAGAGATCATTTCACTGGAAATTAGGGGCCGAGCCCAACTCCAGAAATACTGTCCAACCCCACACCAGTTCCACTCCAGTTCCAACATGATTAGAAACAGTGCAAAGAATGGAAAATCAGTTTAAGGCCATTAATGTCATTCATAACGCAGACAGAAGCATTTCATAATTCATCAGGTGATGAAGAGCACATAAACTGTACGACTGCTTCAAATAAAGTGCTACCCACAAACTTTTACCTGCATGTAGAACTTGAGTCCAGTCTTGGACTGAGGTCTAACTTATTAAGATTTTGTTCTTGGTTGCAAGTCAGTGAACATATTTTGGCTTTTCTCCTTGAATGAAGCCAACTAACTGAAGTAAAGGCTTGATCTAAAAAAAAAAAAAAAAACTAAAAAAAATTGCAGTCTCAATCTCAACTTGATGATACTTTCATTTGAATTTAATGGTGGCTAGTGCTGGTCTCGGATTTTATTAGGTTTGATCTTGGACACAGACAAAGATCAGCTCTGACATTCTTTTCACCTAAGTTTTTTTTTTCTTCCGTAATTTATTTTAAAAAGTCAATCTCTCCTCTCTATTCTCAACCTATCAGATGTTGTTAGTCTTTTGTCTGGTCCTGTCGAGGGGTCGCCACAGCGGACCATCCAATCCACACACAAGTTTCACACCGGACGTCCTTCCTGACACAACCGTCTCATTTTATCCATGCTTGGGAACCGAACCCGTGCCTTCAGCATGGCGCGGGCAGGAAGCCACCGATGCCGTCATCTCGACCTGTTACATATTAAAGTGAAACGTGATTATGGCTTACAGCTCATCAAAATCCAAATCCAGTATCTCAACATATTTAGAAGTTCAATCACAAAAGTAATTTACAACTTTGTAAAAGTGGCATGTTCATGTTTATGCACTTAGTCCTTCCTGGACTGTAAACCATTTTCCACATTGTCTCGTCCTGATCCCAGATTTTAAGTGAGATTTTACGTTGAAAATGTTTTTCTCAGAACAAGAGTATTTTAATTATTGAAATTATTTGTCCTCGAGTGAGGAAAAGGCTACTTAATCATAATATAAAAAAAATAATTTAAAAAATCTCAAATTCAGACACAAATGGAAGGTTTAGACTGTAGGTCATGTGACGTGTCTGAGCTCGACAAGCTGGCCATCAGTTTTAACGAGCAAGTCTTTCCACTGTCAGTCGCGGGGTCACAATGAGTGCTCCGCTACGTTTGATTGATTTATGAGCATTTCTAAAAAAACATACAAAATGAGTCAAAATGAGGCTAAACGTTGGTGGAAAATGTGGAAGCGTGGAGGAGAAACGTTGACTGACCGTGTAATTGACATGATGAATGTCAGCACGTCTATTATTCCCACTGTTACTTGGAAGAGGTACGCAACCCACCCCCACCCCCACCCCCAACACACACACCTACACACACACGCGCACACACACACACACACGCTCCTAAGAAAAAAAAAACATCTTCCAGGCTTATTTCAAGCCTCTTATTTACGGATCTTTAAAATGATTAGATGTTTATTAATGATGCAAAAGTTTTAATGCCCACATTAAAAAATCTATTGTTCCGGTTAATTAAACATGTATTTATAAATGATACCATCAGCATGTGCATGGACTCGCGGCGTAGGAATCAAGGCGTAGAAGCGGCATAAATATCTCCCCGGTCTTCAGATCTATCTTGAGAAACGGTGTTTTAACCAAACATCTCATGTTGAAAGAACAATGGAGACTGAAGACAGCTTTAATTAATCTGTCTCTGCCCGGAATGGAAAGTGAAGGTACTGTAAGTACAAGCTCTTTTCTCCCCTGAAAGCCATCGTGAAATTACACAAAATTGGCCTAGGTGTTGCCAAGGCAACAACGCTATCCTCTTATTTGGGAGCATCTGAGATCAAGCTTGGGGGAAGACGTGATGCGGAGTGATATGTGTAAACAGGAAGTGCCGCCATAAATAAGGAGAGGCCCGTTTAGAGCCAGTTACTTTCGGGTTTATGAAAAGTTTTCTGTCAAAGCTTTAATAAAATGATTCCTGCACACATAAACTCGCTGATAAGAGTCTCTCACTGTCATTCACTCACTCCTCACAGGAGACCGAGGGCAGGAGGCCGGGCACACAACAGGCAACGTGGAAACACCAGTCAACATAATCTGCATGTCTTTGGACTGCGTGAGGAAACCGGCGTACCCGCAGGAGACCCGCCAGGCACAGGGAGAACATGGGAGAAGGTGGGAATCAAACCCGGACCTGATAAAGTCAGACTGTTTTGCACGCACACAGATTCAACCGTTATCCAAAACAAGAGGTGTGCCATATTGCAACTAGGCTGATATTAAGATATAACATCCTTCAGATACAAGAAACGCTTTATACCCAAACGCACAAATGAAATTTCAGCACTAGACAAGGGCAATCCCCAGGCACGGCGCTGTGGGATTGAACAAATGATCTCGCCTTTGCTTAAGCTCCCAGACCCAGTCGCCGGTTCACTCGGTTTTTCCTTTATTGAAGAACCTTTGGTAGGTCCTGACCAACGCTGACCAGGAGCACCACACAAGACCTGGTGTCTTTACGTTGCTCTGAGCTCTGGATGTCTAGCAATCGCAACCCGGCCCATGCTCAGATCGTGATGTTGACCTTTTTGTACCGTCTTCCGACATGGCAACTTCAAGAACTGAACGTCCACTTGCTGCATAATATAACTCACGACTCGACAGGAGCCACCACAATGAGATAATCAATGTTCTTCGCTTTACCTGTCAGTGGTTTTAATGGACAAATAACATCTAAGCAGGAAGAGAACAATTATACACTGTATGTCCGAAAGACCTGTCCATCACACCCATATGTGGTTCTTCCTCAAACCGTTGCCACAGTGTTTGAAACACACAGTCGATTCGAATATCTTCGTGTCCTGTAGACTAACAATTTCACTTCACTGGAACTAAGAGGTCCAAACCTGTTCCAGAAGCACGACGTCCTGTGAGATCCACAAATCCAGCTCTACGAAGACATGAGCAAGTTGGAGTGGAAGAACACAAGAGCCCTGACTGTACTCAACCTTCAGGTTGAACTGTAACTGGATCCTGTTTAACATCCCATCACCAGTGCCTGGTCCCCCCTCATCACCACAGCCATGTTCAAAATCTAGAGGAAAGCCTTCAACACTACAACAGCAATCTGGAATGGGATGTCCAACAGGCACATGTGCAGTTTCTGTATCCATACTGCATAATAATGGGATCGACACTTGTGACACAAATGACTGTACAATGTTTAGCAGTAGCTGAATTCCAAGAAACCAACTTTGCATTATAATTTGAGTTTTTTCGCCGTTCAGCTTTGACGCTTTATCGTTTTTTATTTCACGATAACTCAAGAATAAATGCAAAAACGATCCCCCAGTCCTGTCACGGTTCAGTGAATAACTGTGGTTAAGCATTTAAGAAGCCCTTTTGTCGACTAAGAAAACCTTTATAGACCTGCAATCAAGACATGGCAAAGGTTCAGCGTTCTCGAAGCTTTAAAACAAAGCTGGCTCTCGGGAGAGGCCGCTCGAACCCACATTTATCATCGAGGCGGAAAGAAAAGGTGAAATGTTGTCAGGGTAGAGAAACGTGTGTGTGTGTGTGTGTGTGTGTGTGTATTCCCAAAGACGCAGGGGTCTTTTGTGCGCTTTGGTTTGCAGCATGCCTGCAGGGCTCTGTGCCACTCCTACCTTTCTGTTCCACCAGTGTGTACAAAGAAGTTAATTGATCTAACAGCAGGGAGGAACAAATCGCCCTGTTATGCTCACAGCTCAAAAAACGTTTGAGTTTCTGAAAACAAAGTATCGATCAGACGAACAGAGAGGAAAGTCGCCTATATGTCCGTATATAACCGACACATCTTTTCATCGCTGAAGCTCTGAACATTGCGCACTTGAGCTGAATCACAGCTTAGGACATTTTTGTAGAATAAACCCATGAGGTGGCGTGTTTTTTTTTTTTTTTTTTTTTTTTTAAATATGGAATTAAAATTAAATAATTAAAGAAACTGGGACTTTTTAAAATTTATTTATCTCATGTCCCCTCTCATCCGGTCCAACCACTCTGCATTCAGCATCAGCAGTATACTAATCACCGACCTGATCATCTGCACCTTTCTCACTGGTTCATGTAGGTCACTCAACAGACAAGAAAACATTCCCCCCGAAGCCATGTCCCCTCATAGCCGGTTATTTTGAAAAACAGAGATTTTTCTACCTCATTTAAAAAAAATAAATAATTCTGTCCACATGACCTGTGTTTTGGAAATACAGTATTTTTTGTCGCACGTCCTGCTAAGTGCTTTTGGGAGCATCAGCATCCCTAATCAACAGGGGCCAATCAAAGGCCTAGACAAAAACGTCATCACCGGTTGCGCCATGTACGTACATTAGAAGTCCGTCTGGGTCTCGTCCGAAACCGCTGCCGCTGTCTGCGGCGTCTGTGTCATCGTACATTATTGTACTGTATGGAGCAGCAGTGAACTTCATAGGACATTTCGGCTCCTCTGTTCATTAACAGAGTGTGTGAGTAACGGCGATTGTGTGTACACACATGTTAAAAAGTCCAGTAAGCAACGTTAACACGGTCACTGGTTTACTGTACGCAAGTCCACCGTTGCACAAAATAGCGTCAGAAACAAAGCTGATGTCAAATCCAGAAGGCTAGCACACAGATGATGACATCATCGGCACACAAGGTGACGACATAACAACAACAACAAGCCAAAAACACTGTTGTTTTCTTTCCAAATCTTCACTTTGGAAGGAGCTTTCCAAAAGCTCTGTTTTAGCGAGCGAATCTGCGTTTGCATGTGGATGAAACGGCAACACGGAGTGTTGTGGACACGGCCTAAAACCTGCTCAGGTGCAGGGACTGGGCTGCAGGGACGAGAGACAAAATGTCCTTCAGGAAGCCTGGAGAACACAAGAAAGTCTGACTCTTGGGAAGCAAAATATGATATGAAGAGATGATGGGAGCCCAATTTGTTTGAGCTCAGTTTGTTTGCCACAGTACTGTATTTTTATTTGTTGGGGGATCAGAAAAGCATCGTTCTGAACCACAGCTTTTTCATCTGAGCAAGACTCCAGTTTGTATTTTATATTCAGTCACATGTGAAACACTTCTTTTACGCCACCGGTGCAGCTCTGCTCCGCCACACTTATCACTCCAGATTAACTTCCTGAGGCTTCAGGCGTGTTATTAGTGTCATCATCAGACAGCCATCAACATCGTTCCTCACTCACAGTTAGAGACTCGGGCAAATTCTCCCATGATGCTCTGCACCTGCTGCAGGTCTGTTTACACTGGCTAGAAGACACAAATCGGCTTAGTCAAAAGTTTGGACACACCTTCTCCTTAATAGTTATTTTCTTTACTGAAGACACCCAAACTATGAAATAACATGTGTGGAATAATTTAGTAAACAAAAATGTATTAAACAACCCGGAATATGTTTTTGATTTGAGATTGTCTAAAGAGGCTACACTTAACTTTGATGACTGCCTGGCAAGCTCATGACATTCTCTCACCAAATGATGCAGTAATTGTCGAACCTTGTCAAGATTTTGTGACATGTCCTGCATGCTTAATGTGCTTTTATACAATCAGTTGTCTTGTGTAGAGGAAGGGCGTGGTCAATAGTATTGGCAACCTTTATATGATGACTCTAGACCCCGCCCCCTAACCGTTTGACTGATTGCACTTAGGTAGTAACCAAGTCTATCCGATGACGGAAACATCAAAGCACTTATTGTAAATCGATCTGGATAAGAGCATCAGCCAAATATCTAAATGTAAATGAACTAGCACTATTAGTGCTACTACAAGTACACTGTACAATTCCAAATTGAAACAGAACAAGAAACACTCAGTTATGTAAAGAGAAAAGACCGGGCCGTCATTAATAACAAAGGCTTTTCTATTGATTATTGAAGCATTTTAATATAAAAGGTATGAATAATTCTGAACATGGTGATTTTTGAATATTCGTCAATAAAAACCCATGTAATGTCATATTTCTTGAAAGGGCATGGTAAATTTTGAGCTGTATACAGCGGAACCTTGGATTGCGAGTAACCTGGTTTACGAGTGTTCCGCAAACCGAGCAAAGATTTTTTATAAATTTTTAATCGGAAACCGAGCAAGTATTAGTTTACGAGCGCCGAGTATCATGTATCACGCATGCGACTCTTATTTTGACACCGAGTGTCGCTCTATCTCACCTTCCCTCCTCACCCCTATCGAAGAGATTTTTTCCCCCCGTTAAAACAGTGTTTTCGTTGTGTGTGTGTGTGTGTGTGTTGTGAAACTTAAAAAGTGATTCCTTTAGTATGCGCTGACGCCAGTCTTAGAGAGATTTCTTTTTTTTTTCTATTAAAACGGTGTTTCCGTTGTGTGTGTGTGTGTGTGTGTGTGTGTGTGTGTGTGTGTGTGTGTGTGTGTGTGTGTGTGTGTGTGTGTTTGTTGTAAACTTTAAAAGCGAGGTGGGGAGAGGGAGGAGGAGTGTTGCTGTGTAAAACGAGGCGAGGGAAGGAGCTAATTCCACACACACATACACACACACACACACACACGGCGCCTACGCGCACCAACGAAAACACTTATCTGTCAGGAGTTATTTGTAAAGTTAAAGGTAAAGTGCAGATTCATTTGTTTCATTTTATTGATTGTATTAATTCTTTTTTATGTATTTAATTTTTGGGGCTGTGGAACATATAATTTGAGTTTTCATTATTTCTTATGGGAAATGATGATTTGGTTTACGGGTGTTTTGGAACATGAGCCCAGTTCTGGAACGAATTATGCTCGTAATACAAGGTTCCACTGTACTTCAACAAATGAAGAGCAGTAAATCCAAAGAATTTCAAGAATTTTGAATGTATCCCCAAGTGCAGTTGCCAAAAACTGGCTCTTGTGAGGACCGTCCCAGGATGCTTCTCAGAGTTCAAGCGGCAGGCATACTGTATTTCAACATTCACTGTTCAGAAGAGAGTGCGTGAGCAAAGAAACCATTACTTTGAAAGAACAACATGAATAAGAGGCTTTCTTGAACAATTTCAGAACAACTGACCTTCATGTCTTAAGAAACAAAAACAGTTTCTACAGGACGAGTGAAAGTAAGTAGGCATTAAAAATTGGTAATAAAGTCCATATTTCTAAAACAAATGTATTGCAACAAATTGTACTTGTACTTTATTATGTAGGAAAAATTCAACATAGGCACTTTTGGGGTCAACCAGTTTGCTCAAACGCCCAGGGATGGAATGCCGTGTCTTCAGAAGGAAGTCGTTTGGGATGTTGCTGAGAACCTCTTGAATCCGAGTGTGAGGTGTTGTCCCGTACACCTCCTCCTTTGCGTAGGAAAAAAATCAACAGAGTGACATTTGGACTTCTTGGAGGCCATTCATGAGGTCTGCATCGTCCCAGCATCCTGGAAAATGTTGGTCTAACCACACATGCACAGTAAGACCATAATACTGTATAGCGGTGCACCTTGGGGTGGTGCTCCAGTGATAATACACAAATCTTTAGCCATTATATAATATAGTGCGTAGTTGACTTTCACACACCCTGTATTAACAAGGTAAGAAAGGTAGAACGTTTAAACCGTGTACACTGCTGCAAGCATGGAACTGGACATGAACAAGGAACCTCCCAGGAACTCCTTCAATGACTCGAATATGTGGAAATGGCTTGGATTGAGGTCAGGACCGTACAGTGGATATGGCAATAACTCCCAGTTGAGCTCTTCCACAGGTTTCGCCAAGTTGTTGGCGATCAGTGGGGTCCAAGCCGCCTCGGCCGTGAATAGCATTCATGATGATAAAGATACGGCCGTCTTTAAAATGTCTGCAGCATTCAAATGTTTCACTGAGTCGAAGAGTCTCATTACTGTGCTTGAAGTCCTAAAGTCCTGGTTTGACTTGAACGCTCCAGTTTGACATGAATGCCTCCCAGTTGGGCGGAAGAATATTGCGTACCAGAGGAATGAACTGATCTAGTCTATAAATGATTCTCAAATCTAGCATTGTGCTAAATATTTTAATTTGAAAGATAATCCGAACCTGGTTAAAATGCTGTTTGTTGGTATCAAAACAACGAATCAACGTTGGCCGTTTTGTAAAAAGGTTTTATCGAAAAACATAGTGTTGCGTGTTTTAATTTTTGTTTTTTTTTGCTGCACTACTGCTCATTCTTCCTCTTAAGCAGGGTCAGCAGGTCCTAATTACACACGAGAAGAAAAATCAGTGCTCTTATTATTCTGGGGTAAAATCAAAAGCACACAGAAATTTATTCCTTTTTGCTTGGACTTGCTTGGAATAAAAGGAAATGGCGTATTAATAAGGAAACATCAAACACAACATTCTGGCAGCCACAATGCCAGTTTTCAAGTCGAACCTAGTTGTAAACGCAATGCGAAAGCCATTAGCCTAGAGCAACAAATGAACAGGAAATCTTGTTCCCGTAACAAAGTGTTGCACCCACAAGTCTGCTGTGGTCATTACCGATGTAATATTGGGCTAAAATGGACGACTTTTGCACAACATCACCGTTCTTTGAAGTGAGGGGCGAGGAGTCGGGGCCCTTACAGGCAGAGGCGCTGCCAAAAGCAGATGAAAGCTCCAGGATCTCTCTCTCTCTCTCTCTGTAATTAGAAGGAAGAGTATAAAGGACACAGGCAGACAGACGCACAATCAGCGCTGCAGCTGATCAGGAGCCAACAAAGCCAAGAGCGCAATTTAGCACCGGCCCTCTGTGTAATCACCCAGAAACATTCTGAAATATGGAAAATTATAGTTCAGACGAGAGGGGAGGACGGTAACCATGGCGATTTAACCCCTTTCATCATGTTTACACCCCTCTCCATCTTTGTCACGTCTCCGTTGCTAAACTGCAGCCAGTTTGAGTTGCTGACTTTGTGTTTTGCATCGGAGAATTTGCATTAAGACATGCAAAGCTCTTTCAGGAAAAGAAAAAAGAAAAGAAAAAAAGAAAAAAAAAAAAAACGAACACCTTGAGCTTGACCGTTTCTGTAATACTTTACGAAAGGAAAAAAGGAAACGTCAAGATTTTACATTAACATTAGATAGTAAACACGACTGAAAAGCACTCGCAGGCTAACACGCTGTTACCGTTCTGTCTGACCGGCTTGATTTTATTTTTATTTTTTTTTTATTCATGAACATAGTAAAGACTGTCCCTTTAAAGCTTCCTCCACCTCACCAGCCCACCCCAAGCACAGGCAGATTGGTTTGGTGTCCCACTTTCACTGAACCTGAGCTAATCGAAACAGGCAGCTCCACTGCACCAAAGTGTCACAACCGCATGAAAAGATCATCACATTCATATTAATATTTCTACTCCCATAGACATTTATTGAGTAATGGTGTTTTGGAACTGTTAACGTAAATACATATTTTTATTGGTTTTCTTTGTTTACTTTGACTTTATAATAATAATAATAATAATAATAATAATAATAATAATAATAATGATGATGATGAGAAGTATATATTGGCAACAGCTAGAACACATCACAAACTAGACAAAGACGAGTCTAAAGAAATAGACAGACAACAGAATGTAAACAGAGTCATGTTCTCTCCAGATCATTACACTGTCTCCAGAGGTTTGTTCACTACGACACCCATTGCTCAGGAATAGGGTTAATGTGAGTAGTGTGTGTGTGTGTGTGTGTGTGTGTGTGTATGTGTGTGCACTGCGGTGGATGAATGAACAGCATAATGTATTTCTTAAAGATTAACAAAACCATAATTGTAGGATTCCTGGTGCATATCTAGTCCAGTGTAAAACTTTAAAACTTTGATTAAGTATTAAATATTTGAGTTTGCTTAGCTCCGTCTCAATCAACTAAAATAAACTCCACAACTAAAACTCTTAGTTAGAATGTAATTTTCCTGCAGCACACTGACCCGCTTTTCTGATTTATTTTCCTGCCATTCAGTCTTTTCATTCCGTAACCATATCGCCTTTTTCGCACGTCCCTTGAGGTGACACGAGTACCCTAATTTTCATTTTAAGCCTCACTCCCGTCATTAGTACGGTAATAAACACACAACTAAATGCTTCATGTAAAACAAGACAACTTCCTCATGCAAACACAGCGTCCGTTCTGTGTCTGACTCGCTGATACACTGCGTGTAGAAACAGGTGAGGGTGAGCGATCCAAGGTCGGGGAGACTAAAAAACACAAGCGGGAGTAATGGTTACTCTGGCAGAACATGGTGTTGGCCTCGATTGCCCTTTATTTCTCTGATGCCAAACTTGTGGCATTTCCAAATGCCTCAGGAGGAAGTGGAATATAAAACATGGTGAACTCAGGAGCGAGGTTTTCTCACCACTGAGAAATAACAACCTATATAGCTGCACAGTAACCTTGCAAAGGGAATACAGACACTGCTACATAACTACATAACTGTAGAGTTATTTCTTTGTGAAAGGTAATTCCAGTTCATACATTGCCATTACAACCAATAATAATATAATAATAATAATAATAATAATAATAATAATAATAATAACCAGAATATACTGTACTGTGATATAAGGTTTAATACAGGCCTAATGACAAGGCACAAAACTAGATAAGAAATAAAAACTTCCATTATAGGAAAATAATAATTAGTTAATAATTAATTAATAATTAATCTTACCACCTAGATTGTATTATTTTCTAAAACGGCATATCCCAATGTGTTTTACTTCTCTTAAATTTATCAGAAGATGTTCTTTGTACTTTTATCCATTTACAGTTACATTTATTTTAATTTCTTTTATTATTTTCACTCTTATAGGAGCTATACATATTTTACTCACTCAGCAGCCTCAGATATGGCATAGATAAGCCTTGGGTGCTCCTGACTCAAGTTTATTGGTATGTAATGTACACCCATAGTGTGTTTTTGTTTGGTGCTCGGGACCTTTATTTCGACCTGAGTGTTAACTGTTTCCTGTTTCATAATTATTCACAGGTGTTCAGTATGGTCCTGATCGACCTCCTTCGATTAAGCTTCGGTCCAGTCTAGTGTCTTTCGTCACAGATCTGTTTTCATATTGTTCCTGATCTGATCAGTTTTTTTATGGTCCTGTGTTCTCCATGATGACAGAGGGTGGAAGGCAAAGTCCATTAACAGGTTCCTATGCATGGTCCACTATCCAGCACAATGGACAGATACCTTGCTGCACCTTTTCGCGTTTCAGGCCTGGGAATTCACGCAGGAAGTCCTGGAAGAAGGAGAAGGGCTCGAAGGACAACGCGCTCAGCTTGAGATAGAGGTGACCCAGAGACGACCCAGTTTCAATTCAGTTGTTAGGCCCGAAAGCCCCGTCTGTTCTGAGAACTTTGACACTCTTGCTAGCTCTGAGAGCACTGTTCTGACAGCCTGGAAAATCCAGAGGTGCCTTCCAAGAGCCATTGCACCAACTGGGCCATTCCATGCACTGCCTGAGCCTCCTGAATCATGCCCAGCCCTGTTTCAGCAAGAGACTACACCCCCTCAGCCTAGTATAGCAGTGTTCTCTGCCACCGAGGATATGCTGCATTATTGCTTTTTGGCAGTATTAGAGAGCCATGCACTGCTTCCAACACCTGGATGTTGAGACATCGTTCTCACTCCGCCCTCCATGTTTGAGGATTTAGTGTCACTCTGCCACCTGGGTTTGAGGACTTAGTGTCTGCTCCGCTTCCCAGGTTTGAGGAATTCGCATCTGCTCTGCCTCCTGGGTTTGAGGTCTTTGTGTCTGTTCCACCTCCTGGGTCTGAAAACTTCTTGTCCGTTCCACATCCTGGCTGGGCAGCTTTGCAGACAAGGAGTTTTCAAACCCAAGATGTGTAACAGACACGAAGTTCTCAGACCCAGAAGGTTAAAGGATTTTGTATCTGCTTCACCTCCCCGGCTTGTGGATTTGTTCGGCTACAATTTGGTGGTTGTTTCACCATCCAGATTTGAGAACTTTATTTGCTACACTGTCTGGGTCAGAGAATGTAAAGTCATGATCCCATCTCCATGCCAAGCCCCTACACAGTGCAGTGGACACACTACAGCCTATGTGTTGGAAGGCCCGATGAAAGATTTTAGGGGGTTGTCCTGGGATCGGGTGTTATGTCAGGGATATTTTTCTTTATTAAATGTCTTTACATCAGCTCCTATGCCTTGACTGCAGCCATCATTTCCTAAAAGATCCACTCTGACCCAGATAAAACCCAGATAAAATGCTTACTGAATGTTACATGATTGAGACAACACATCTCAGTCTCCTCATCCTTTACCAATTCAGGATTGCTTTCCTGGCCTATTAACTAACACAAACCCAAATTTCTGTTCGCACAACCCTGTTTCAAACCTCATATGCCGATGGAGACAGAGGTATAGTCCAAAGTTTAGATTCGATTACAAATGATATGGAAGAAACAAACACACATACCGTGTGTGACCAGGAGTAAGAGTTTTGATCTATAAACCTATTCACAATGCAACATTCTCATTACATTTCTCCATAACTTTAGATGATCCAAAGACATATCATCCACCATGCACCAGGCTTTGAGTACTTGAGCTAAAGTGAGCAAATGCATGATGTTTTACCTCAAGCACCAACCACAGCTGGTCTCCATTTTTAGGATCCTTCTTGTAGAACATCCCGAAAAACTTCACCACATTGGGATGATCAGAGAGCGCTTTCAGAATGTTGTACTCTGCCTCGATCTCCTCATCGATATCCTGAAACAAAAGCAGGACGTGAGAGACAACTCTCATGATTAGATGTACAGTAGATATCAGAAGAATTACAGAAATACATTGGGTAAAATAATAATTTGATCTTCTGTAGATTTTATATTTTTGCCAACTTACTAAGAAATGAAGGGTCTATAATTATCATAATGATATTTTTAAGGCTAGAGATGGAATATCAATCAAAAACCCAGAAAAAAAAACATTATATACATGAATGTTATGAATTGAGAAGGTTATGAATTTAAGAAGGTGCTCCAAACAACAACTCGTTATGTTTATAAAAGCCACCTGTCCACAAAATCTCTATCTTTCATTCAAACCTCAGCATGGGCAAGACCAAAGAGCTGTCAAGGATTTTCAGGGACAGATTTATATATCGTAGACCTGCAAAAGGCTAGAATGGGCTACAAAACCATCAGCTATAAGCTTCTTAAGAAGGAAACAACTGTTGGAGCGATTAATTACAAATGGACGAAATACAGTACAAAAAACCCTCAATCGCCCTCTGTCTGGAGCCCCATGCAAGATTTCACCTCATGCGGTAAGGATGGTCAGGAGAAACGTGAGGAATCAGCCCAGAACTACACAGGAGGCTACTTGGGAATGACCTCAAGGGAGTTGCGACCACATTCCCCCTTCTCAAGAAGGCACATATACACTCTCATCTGAACTTTGCCAATGAACAGAAAAGGATTGGGAGAAAGTGCTGTTGGTCAGATGAGACCAAACTTAAGCTCTTTGGCATAAACACGACCTGCCATTTTTGAAAGAAGATAAATACTGACTATGACCTTAAGAAAAGCATGGAGGTGGAAACATCATGCTTTGTCGCTGTTTCTCTGCTAAAGGTACAGGCCGATTTTTCCGCATCGAGGGGCCAATGGACGGGGCCAGGTATTGTACAATTTTGGATGAGAACTTTCTGAAAAGTGGTGGTGGATAGGTCTTCCATCATGACAGTGATCCAAAACATGTGAATCCCCTTTGTCTCAGTTGATGGTCTTCCGCTGCATGGTTTGTCTTACTGGTATAAAATACTGGTTTCCCCTTCTTTAAATTTTTGCCCATCTATACACATTGTTCTTGTCAATGTTGTCAACTCTGTAAACATTCTGTAGCAGACTAGGGGATGATTAACTGTGACGGCATCAATTCAGTAGTATGTTGCACAGAGGAGGAGTTACTCTACCAACATGTGCACATTTGAACCACCTACATCTCTTACTTTTGCATTACTTTTGGTACAGCCCGTGTATTATTAATTAATGGCATGGTACTAGTATCACTGCTTCTAGCACAAGCAAACATTTTCTGTTCATTTATTATTTTCTTACAACAGCATGACCCCAAGTGCCTTCCTCTCAACATGACTGTATTAACCAGTCAGTGCATCATGGCTCTCATTGTTCTATTAAATTAATTGTGTCATGGCCTCCAGATGCGGCCTGAAACAGCATCGTAACATCCTCAAAGCACTCACTTACACACGTGGACAAAATTGTTGGTACCCTTCGGTCAATGAAAGAAAAACTCACAATGGTCACATAAATAACTTTAATCTGACAAAAGTAATAATTAAAAAAAATTCTATGAATGTTAACCAATGAAAGTCAGACATTGCTTTTCAACCATGCTTCAACAGAATTATTTAAAAAAAAAAACTCATCGAACAGGCCTGGACAAAAATGATGGTACCCCTAGAAAATACTGAAAATAATGTGACCAAAGGGACATGTTAATTCAAGGTGTGTCCACTAATTAGCATCACAGGTGTCTACAATCTTGTAATCAGTCAGTGGGCCTATATATAGGGCTCCAGGTCGTCACTGTGTTGTTTGGTGACATGGTATATACCACACTCAACATGGACCAGAGGAAGCGAAGGAAAGAGTTGTCTCAGGAGATTCGAAAGAAAATTATAGACAAGCATGTTAAAGGTAAAGGCTGTAAGACCATTTCCAAGCAGCTAAATGTTCCTGTGACTACAGTTGCACATATTATTCAGAAATGTAACATCCATGGGACTGTAGCCAACCTCCCTGGACGTGGCCGCACGAGGAAAATTCATGACAAATCAAAGAGACGGATAATCCCAATGGTAACAAAAGAGCCCAGAAAGACTTCTAAAGAGATCCAAGGTGAACTTCATGCTCAAGGAACATCAGTGTCAGATCGCACCATCCGTCGTTGTTTGAGCCAAAGTGGACTACATGGGAGACGACCAAGGAGGACACCATTGTTGAAAATAAATCATAAAAAAGCCAGACTGGAATATGCCAAACTACATGTTGACAAGCCACAAAGCTTCTGGGAGAATGTCTATGGACAGATGAGACAAAATGGAACTTTTTGCCAAGACACATCAGCTCTATGTTCACAGACGGAAAAATGAAGCATATGAAGAAAAGAACACTGTCCCTACTGTGAAACATGGAAGAGGCTCTTATGTTCTGGGGCTGCTTTGCTGCATCTGGCACAGGGTGTCTTGAATCTGTGCAGGGTACAATGAAATCTCAAGACTATCAAGGGATTCTAGAGAGAAATGTGCTGGCCAGTGTCAGAAAGCTGGGTCTCAGTCGCAGGTCATGGGTCTTGCAACAGGACAATGACCCAAAACACACAGCTAAAAACACCCAAGAATGGCTAAGAGGAAAACATTGGATTATTCTAAAGTGGCCTTCTATTAAATCCTATTGAGCATCTTTGGAAGGAGCTGAAACATGCTGTCTGGAAAAGGCACCCTTCAAACCGGAAACAACTGGAGCAGCTTGCTCATGAGGAGTGGGCCGAAATACCTGCAGAGAGGCGCAGAAGTCTCATTGACCGTTACAGGAATCGTTTGATTGCAGTGATTGCCTCAAAAGGTTGCGCAACAAACTATTAAGTTAGGAGTACCATCATTTTTGTCCAGCCCTGTTCCATGAGTTCACTTTTTAAAATAATTCCGTTGAAGCATGGTTGAAAAGCAATGTCTGACTTTCATTGGTTAACATTCATAGAATTCTTATTTATTATTACTTTTGTCAGATTAAAGTTATTTCTGTGACCATTGTGAGTTTTTCTTTCATTGACCGAAGGGTACCAACAATTTTGTCCACGTGTGTATTTAACCATCATGTGTATTAAGTGTTAATTAAAATCACACAGAGCTGACTGAAGAGTGTCTCGTACCAAACAGAAGCCTTTCTAATGGTTTAATAGAAACTCTCCAGTAAACAGGGAAAGCAAATCGAATGCACCTGTTTCCAAAAAATCTATTTAACATTCACATTAAGCGTGTGTTTGTGTGCGCGCATTCTCATTTCTGCTGCGGTCAGAATGACATTTAAAGTCATTTCTTCTTGTTAAGTCATAACAAAGAAACACTTGCAGCCACATCACCAAAGAGATCTGGTATGAATAATAACAGATTGAACAATAAATTAATGTACAAACAGTGTAATGAAGTACAATGTGACCTTCACTATGATGCACGCTCTGTTTAATAAAACTCTTGTTTCTGCTGTACCGCCGAAATAAATAGCTCACTGCAGCAACAAAGCTGACGTCACACAACATACACACAGATACACACATTACCACGGGCTTTACAACATACCCGCTGGTTTTTAACTTAGCGATTAAATTAGATTAATTAAACTAGCTGGTTGTTTAATATTAATAAATTGATTAAGTTAAAACGTGAATGGGTTTATGGTGTAGACTAGTTTAATATATTGATTAACTTAGTGGGTGAACTCACTCAGCATGTGGATTGGATCAATTTATCAATTAACTTGGTGAATGAATCTTGTAAATTAACTTCGGTTTCTCTGAACTTAGTTAGATTATGACTTCATTTAGTTTGTAAATTATGTTAATTTATATATCAATTCAAATAGTATCAAGGCAGATCGTGCCTTAACTTAGCCATTGAGTTATCTTAGTATACTGTATGAATTCATTTCGTTTATAGATTGTTAACTTTTAAATTCATTAATATTGTAGATTAAGTTAGCTAGTGAATTAATTTAGCAGTTGAATTATACTAGCTTGTGACTTAATTAGCATGTAGATTAAGTTAGTTTGTGAATAAGTTAGCTGACACCTTAATTTAGCATTTGAATACATTTTCTTTTTAATTTAATCAGCAATCAGGAGTTAGCTAATCAATTAGCATTCCAATTAGCATAATTAGCAAATTCAGGTAGATTTTAAATAATTAATTTTGTAGATTAACTTGTTAGTTACAAGTATTAACTTGTAAGTTGGCAATTTAACATAGCATTTGAATTAATTTAGCTTTACAGTATATTAATTTAGCTTATATACTGAGGTATACAACTATTATACTTGTATAATAATTCATTTTCATTTCATTTAGCAAAACGTATTTAGTTTAGTTTTAGATTAGGGCCGTTTTTTTTTTTTAACTAATGTAGCCTATAAAAAGTTAGCTTGTAGATTTGGCTTGTTGATTTAGTTTGTGAATTACTTTAGTTGGTAGATCAAGTTAGCTTATAACTTAAAAACGTAAGTTTGTTGATTAAATTAGTTTGTGAATTAATTTAGTTCATATATTCATTTAGTTTGTGAAACACTAGCGTTAGCTTGCAGATAACGTTACTTATTAAATTAACTTAGCATTTCCATTAACTACTCTAGATTGTTAATTAATTTAGCTTGTATATCAACTTTTATTTAAGTTTTTATTTAGTGAAGTACTTTTTATTTATTTAATTTGTCAATTAAGTTTGTAAATGTATTCAGCTCACAGATTAACTAAATTTGTCTATTAGTTTATCTTGCTAATAACCTTGCAAATTAACTTGTTACTGGACCTTTAACAGGATGTTGTTTTGTTGTTACTGTTAAAATCTGTTGGTATCTTGTAGTTTCTTGTTTCAGTAATTATGTATTTATGGATGACTAATGAAATGTAATGCGTATACTGTAGTCCTGCACCCAGTCTTTAGTAGTGGCGCATCATCAAAATAAAATTTTAGGATGTTTCGTTAGATTATGATCCTTAGATCAGGCATTAAACGGAAAACTGTGAAAGGTGTGAATAATTAGAGCAGTGATGGACAGATTATACTGCATAACACATGTGATCTCCAAAACAGAGATGAGCACACAAGTACCAAAACACACGGGAATATCTGGGACACAAAGATATCTTTAGCTGCAGAACATCAAATCTGACGTGGTTTATTAGAGTCCGCCTGAGTCATGCTGTGTACAGCCGCAGTGACCGGATGCTTCTGCTTTTTGACCTTAAAAGGGTGAAAGAGGGGACTCTTAATGAGTACCAACAACACCTTTCCCCACCTACAGCTATTTCAACAATGATTAAGCAGAGTTATATTCAGCCACAGGGGGAGAGAGAGAGAGAGAGAGAGAGAGAGAGAGAGAGACTGCAGTGTATCTCATAGATTCAGGTGTGCTCTTTTTAATATGACAAATTGACAGGCATTGAAACTGGCTGACAGATTTAGTAGAAGATGAGGGGGACGAACACCCCACAAGGAACACACACACACACGACTGTAACCTATTTATACTGGGAGTACTCATGCTGTTAAAAAGTAGAAAATGATTCTGTAGTTTTATTTTTATTTTTTTTATAGATTCTCATTAGCAGAAAAATATATAACGAGGAATTAAAGCACTTAGGATTGTGCTGTTAAAGGAAAACAATCAGTGTTACTGTTATCATAAACAAGGATAAATTTAAGGGTTTAATTAATTTACCCATGACAGCCCATTAACAGCAAGTGTTTCATTTTGAGTAATTTTGATCTTGTTAAAGAACCACACGTTGTATTTGTTTTATTATTGTTTTAGAGTTACACTTTGTGGCACGTTGGCTTAGTGGTTAGCGGTGCGGCCTCGCACCTCCAAGTTCAAGGATTAGTTCATGCCTCGGGTCTGTCAGCATTCTTCCTGTTCTTGGTGGGTTTCCTCCAGCTACTCTGGTTTCCTCCCACAGTCCAAAGACATGCGGATTTGGCTAAATTTAAAAAATTGCCCATTGTACGTGTGTGTGTGTGTGTGTGTGTGTGTGTGTGTGTGTGTGTGTGTGTGTGTGTGTGTGTACCCTGCAATGGATTGGTACCCATTCAGAGTGTACCTCCAAACGCCCTGTGACCATATACAGGATCATCGGTATAGAGAATGAATGAGATATTTAATAATTGAATGATGTGGAACTTCCACAAGTTACATCCTACTATGATTTATATAATTGCAGCTTTAAATTGTCATTCACTCAGTAGTGTCTTTTTACTGCTACTACTACTACTAATAATGATAATAATAATAATAATAATAATAATAATAATAATAATAATAACCTCTTTGCATAGCAATTAAAAAAGAAATTCCTAGTGCTTTACACACACTCAAACATTAATCAATGAATTAGATCGATTATAGATTATAGTTACTATAGATATTAGCAGTTCCTATAGACAGTAGAGAATATCAACAGCAGTAACTCACATGAACCGGATCCAGCACTTTGACGGCCGCCTCGCTGCCATTGAGCTTATTCAGCACCTTGTACACTTTGCCATAGGTTCCTTTCCCGATCGTCTCGGCGATCTCCCAGGTGTCAGATGGATCAGGAAAACTGTCGAAGACGATGGATTTGCCCGTCTGCGGAAACATCTTCCTAAGAGATCTCCTGTGTACACACGACACATTGAACTCAATGTTAGACACGAGGCAACAAACTAACAACTAATAATCTGTTTGGATAAAAAAATGTTAAAGATGTCACTTCATTTAAAGAACAATACTAATGGTACGGAATTGCATTGAAATTAAGTGAAAATTCCTTCTGTAATGTGCTTTTATAATAAACTAGTTAAGCTACAAAACGTATCTGTTTTTATTGTTTATTCATGTTAATATTTATATTAATAATGTGATAATGAGTATCAATAGGGAATATCTTGCTACAGCGACATCGCTGTTGGGGGGGGGGGGGGGGGCGTGTCTGGGTACAATCAAGATGTGAATCTGCCTGTTAAGAAATTGTCAAGCCAATTAAATTAAAATGAATTAAATTAAATATTTTATTCATGTAACATTTCTAACAACGTTCTAACCGTGCCTGCTGTGAAGTGTTTAGCCTGAGGGAAGAAAAGCAGAAGTTTTTTTTTTCCAGCTTTAAGGTTAACCTTACATTAAGAAAAATTCAGTGTATTGTGGATATATTTTTGAACATGAATATATTGAATATATATTTTTTCTGTTAATTAATATATTACAATATATTGGAAAAATTGCGCTTTTCGTATATTGAAAAATTAATTAAAATATATTCAAATGTTTATCTTAATGTATGTAATTTTATATTCAACAATATACATAATATAATATTGATTTTGATTGATTTCTTTTTTCCTATAATATAAAAAAAATGTGCTCAAATGAATAAATAAACAGTATAGACAATAAATGAATGAAAAACTCGATATGTGACCTTATGTTACCCCAATGTGGGGCAACATAAAACAATGAGGCTAATAGGGTAAAAACTCTCACTCACACACACACACACACACACACACACACACACACACACACACACACACACACACACTCATCCTCTATACCACTTTATCCTGTATTTAGAGTCACGGGGGTCCTGGAGCCTATCCCAGGTTACATAGGGCACAAGGGAGGGTACACCCTGGGCAGGGTGACAATCCATCGCAGGGAACGCACACTCAGTCATACACTTATTCACACACTACGGGCAATTTGGGAACTCCAATTAGCCTAATCTGCATGTCTTTGGACTGTGGTGGGAGGAAACCGGAGAACCTGGAGGAAACCCACCAAGCACAGGGAGAACATGCAAACAGAGACGGGAATTGAATCTGGTCCCTGGAGGTTAAAGGCAACAGTCTTCAGTGCAAACACAGAAAGAATATACAGTGCCCTGCATAATTATTGGCACCCCTGGTTAAAATGTGTTCTTTAGCTTCTAAAAAATTTAGTTTTGTTCTAAATAACATAGGACCATAATGGGAAAAAATGAGAAATTCCAACTTTTAATTCAAGTGCATTTATTCAGTGGAAAAAAATACCACATTAAGAAATAATTCTTTTACATCAAATCATGGGTGCCACAATTATTAGCACCCCTGATGTTTAATACTTTGTACAACCCCCTTTTGCCAACAAAACAGCACCAACTCTTATCCTATAATGTTTCACAAGATTAGAGAACACAGAAAGAGAGATCTTCGAACGTTCCTCTTTGCACAATGTCTCTAAATCATCCAGTGACCTGACCCCTCTCCTCTGCACTCTCCTCTTCAGCTCACTCCACAGGTTTTCAGTGGGGTTGAGGTCTGGGGACTGAGATGGCCATGGGAGGAGCTTGATTCTGTGTGTGGTGAACCATTTCTGTGTAGATTTGGCCACATGTTTTGGGTGATTATCTTGCTGAAAGACCCAGTGACGACCCATCTTCAGCTTTCGGGCAGAGGCCACCAGATTTAGCTTTAAAATGTCCTGGTATTTCAAAGCATTCATGATGCCATGCCCCCTAACAAGGTTCCCAGGGCCTCATGGAAGAGAAACAGCCCCACAGCATCACCGACCTTCCTCCATACTTCACAGTGGGCATGAGGTGCTTTTCTGCAGACTCATCTTTTATGTTCCGCTTAGAGTGTTTGTTGCCAAAAAGCTCTATCTTGGTCTCATCTGACCAAAGAACACGGTCCCAGTTGAAGCCCCAGTACCGCTTAGCAAACTCCAAACGTTTGCTAACGTTCACATGATTGTGACTGAGAAAAGGTTTTTTCCTTGCATGCCTCCCAAAGAGCTTGTTGGCTTGTACAGTAGATAGCGTCTGATGGTTGTTTTGGAGACATTGTGACCCCAGGATGCTATCATTAGTTGCAGTTCTTTAACAGTGAGCTTTGGAGAATTTTTTATTTCTCTTACCATCCTCCTCACTGTGTGTGGAGGCAAAATAAACTTGAGTCCTCATCCAGGCTTGTTTACTACTGTTCCAGTTTGTTTTTTTTTACTTCTTAATGATTCCGTTCACAGTAGATATGGGCAGGTCCAGGCGGGTGACTATTTTCTTGTACCCATCGCCTGACTTGTGAAGGTCGTCACACATCTGCCTTACTTGGATGGTGTGTTCCTTTGTCTTTCCCATGTTGAAGAGTGGATAAGAAAAATGGCCTCTGTGTCACATCATATTTATACCCCAGGGAAGCAGGAAGTGATAAATGACTAATTAAATGTTCCTAGATACTCTGATCAACTTTGTAAACTACAGTAGAAATGACAGAAATACTTCAATTACATTTATTTTCTAGGAATTGTAAGGGGTGCCAATAATTGTGGAACAGGTTATTTTATGAAAAAGAATGATTTGTTAGTCAGGGATTTTTATTTCCCCTTAAAATTCACTTGATATTCACGTTATATTTTTCAACAATTTTCAGTGTGACAATATGCTTCTGCAATAAAAACTGAATTTATTTTAAGCCTTTTAACACATCTTAACCAGGGCTGCCAATAATTATGGGTTATATATAATTCTGTATCTATTCCAACAAGTGAGAAATGTTTAATATTTTTTAACAGATTGTTCAAGGATTACACCACCCCTCTCTTTCCCATCGTGAGGATTAAGGTCAGATTTTTTCCACTGAGGTGTTTACATAATGCAGTTTTATTCCAGTTGGGCTGTCATTCCCATTATTAGTGGAATATTAGTGTCCATGTAAACGCAGCTAGTGATTGAGATGCATTTCATTCCTGCATTTCTAGATAAGAACTCTTTATTGTATTGTTGTTGGTTGAATTTTTTTTTTTTTTTTAACTGCACTTTTAAATGAGAGTGCGTGTCCGTGGATGCCTTTGCTTTTGGAGATATATCTTGTATAACTTTGTGTTATTTTATTACAAAAGGGCCTATTCCTATCTTTTTAGCCAATCTATCATTTTAGTCTAACAGGAATGGACTGATTTTTTTTTTTTTTTTTTTTTTTATAACAAGTGTTGGTGTGTGAAGTCTACCCACACCTTGTACAAATTTTGCATGAGATGGAGTTTTTCATACTTTGGCTTACAAATGTGCACCGAGGTGTCATGGGGCACACGCCCTTGAATGGTTTTGTGTTTAGATTTTTACATATTTCAGATAACACAGCTCATCTCTGGGGAAGCAAGCATGCTCTGTAAGATCTCTTTCGTGTTTCTCTTTGTAAATAGTTCACACTTCTACTGAGGTTTGTTATATCCAGATCCTGTTCACATTCTGGTCCGTGCAGGCCAGTACTTTGGATGCAATCATGAGGCTACTAGTTAGATCATTTGGATGATCCTAAATCTACAAAACAACAAAACACCACCATGCCCACAATGCAAAGTTTCCGCCATTGTCTCCTGGATTATCTCATTTTGACTGTAGTCTCTGTGCCTTTCTTACATACAACTGTTTAACCGGAGATGGAAAATTACCCCCTATTTTACCTCAGATACCATAGCTGATCCTGAAACATTGTGACTTGACTGATAATTATTTAATTATTTATCAATATCAAACCTATTTTTTGGTGAGGGGTGGGGGTGGTACTACTAAGGTTGGTAGCATAGTGGTTAGCATAGTGGCCTCCCACTCCAATTTTGAGGGTTTGATTCCTTCCTTGGGTCTGTGTGCATGGGGTTTGCATGTTCTCCCCATGCCTTTTGTGTTTACTCCAGTTTTCCTCTCACACATCAAACACCTGCAGAATAAGCTAATCGGCATTTCCATATTGCCCATAGTATGTCAGTGTGTGTGTGTGTGTGTGTGTGTGTGTGTGTGTGTGTGTGCGTGTGCTTGTGTGCCCTGCGATGGACTGGCACCTCTCCTTGTGCCCTGAGTCCCCTGGAATAGGTTCCAGGCCTCCTGCGACCCTGTAGAGGATAAGCAGTATAGAGAGTGAGTGAGTGAGTTAGTAAGTTGTTTACCTTGTAATTTTTCTTCGCTGTTTCTGTTTATAAGCACCTTTATAAGGAAGTTTGACTAAAAGGTAATATACAATGCTCCTTATATGAGGACCAAGCAAAGATGCTGAATAGTTGGAACATACAAGAGGGGAAATGAGGTGTTACTTCATTACCCTGAATGTCTGTTTGCACGGCCATATTTACAGTATGCCAGAAATGTGCCTTCTGTGTGTAGAAGATCATCTGTGTCACTCGTGCCTCAATCCTGGACATTTACTTTGCACTAAATGAAAGAGGTGACATTTATATGTTTATAAGTAAGGTGACATTTATATGCTCATAAGTAAGAAAAATATGCAAATGTCAGGACATGTCAGAACTACTTCAGGGCCCATAAACCTGCAGACCCCTAAATAAAGAGTGAGGGCCAAGCTCACGCATTTACACTCCTGTGGTGTGAAAGTAACTGTGTGAAAGTGTCCCTGAGAGGTTGGTCTCATGTTTTTTTTATTTATTTTTTTTTTTATCAAAACTTATTTGCTCTTCATTGTTAAATTAGCATATTGTTAAAAATGTACAAATTGTATATATTTTTTACATATTACGCAATCTTAATATTGTTTGTGTTGGCCAATAAAGCTGATTTAATACTGATTCAATCTTCCATGCATTCTGGCTTTTATACCATACCAACATTAGATTAAAGTATGCTGGTCACCAGCATACCAGCACCAAAACACAACATATGCTGGTATAATGGTAACAATCTATGCTGGTCTGTGCTGGGTTTTTTTTTATTTTTCAGCAGGGTATAGCTTCTGTGCCATCTTTAGTTTTGACCTCATCTGTGTGCAATGCCACTTTGTTCTTTTTTTTTTTTTTTTTCATTTTTACTAAAAGACTATAATGTTTTACTTCAATTCAATTAAATGAGCTGTAATCAATTTCAGTACCAGATATTTTCTTTATGCAATTATTAGATCAACGTATATCCATTGCTGAGGACTCTAGAGTAATATGTTATAAGATATATCCATGATGACCTGGGAACTATGTTTTGACATTTTAAACCTCAATCACTCATCGTCTATACCACTTTATCTTGTCTTTATCAATGACATAGGCTGCATAAACTGGGTTACCCAGAGGAAACCCACCAAGCACAGGGAGAACATGCAAACTCCTCGCACACAGACCCTGAGGTAGAAATCGAACCCTCGACCCTGGAGGTGCAAGGCAACAGTGCTAACCGCTAAGCCACCATGGCACTGAACATTCCTCAACATTCTCCACTAAATCTCATCATAAATACGAAGATACACCGACACATCATATAAATTTCACACAGTGAAGGTTTTCTCCGAACGCATTTACTCTTCGATGTTTGAAATCGAGCCCAGCAGTCTGCATTAATAAAATACATCTCCTAAAGACGTGCGCTCAGACCATGTCCGTAACACTGCTGAAACATTCATGATAGTTTAAAATTTTAACTGTGATACAAAATCACACTGCTGACATTGAACAGATGAGAAGCCAAGCAGCACGTCTCTAGAGTGCACGCCTACATAACAGGTACATGGAACAAGCTACTTGTTTGTTTCTTAAATAAGAAAGAAAAAGAAAACTGTTTTACAAAGGACAAACACTTATAAACTTACATTGTCTTTTCAAGATCCTTAAGATGACCAGTTTGAGGACCATCATGATATGAGAGAAAGAAAAGTGAAAGAAAGCCAGGCTGTAGTGGCGCTAACTAGCGATAGTGCTAATCTCAGCAGCCCGGCCGTATAGCAGCAGGATTAGGAGGAATTAGCAAGGCTCGTACTTTTACCTTTTCCCCACTTAGACTCCGGGTGAAAGCAGGTTAGGAGGATTATGTAAGGTCAGTACGGACTTCTGAAAGAATACTTGTGGAAAATAATTCTGTAGCAAAAGATATATGAAGGGCTCCCTGTAGATGCTGTGCATTAGGTAAAGCAAGTTAAAATGCATGGCTTAAATAATGAATGGTTCTGTCCCATAAAATATGGAATCGTCCCAGAATTGGAAACCAAAAGACCACAATCAATTTAGTGAACAGTCAGTACATAGAATGAAACGCCTCCTCTCCCTCAGCCTGTCTGTCAAGGTCTCTACCAAACCGGAGAGTGTGCTTCTCATTGGCCATGATTCACGGCCCATGGCGGCATCATGCCAGAGAGCAGCACTGAGCATGTGAAAATAAAATTTCATTATGATGATACATATCATACTTCCACACCAAACTCGCTCATCCATGTCTTTATGGATCTTGCTTTGCGCACTGGTACACAGTCATGTTGGAACTGGTGTGTGGATGTTTATCAGGAGTTGAGCTCAGACCTTTACTTTCAGTGAGAGTAACTCTTAATGCTTCAACATACCAAGACATTTCGGACAATTTCAGGCTCCCAATTTTGTGGGAACAGTTTGAGGACGGACCCTTCGTGTTACAACATGACTGCGCTCCAGTGCACAAAGCAAGGTCCATAAAGACATGAATAAAACAAAGCAAGTTTGGTGTGGAAGAACTTGACTGGCCTCCACAGAGTCCTGACCTCAACCCGATAGAACACCTTTGGGATGAATTAGAGCGGAGACTGAGAGCCAGGCCTTCTCGTCCAACATCAGTGTCTGACCTCACACATGCACTTCTGGAAGAATGGTCAAACAATTCATAAATCATAAACCGAGTCCTAAACTCTGTTGAAAGCCTTCCCGAAAGAGTTGAAGCTCTTATAACGGCAAAGGGGGCGGGGCCAATATCATATTAAACCCTATGAATTAAGAATTGGATGTTACTCAAGTTTATATGCATGTGAAGGTAGGCGAATAGTAAATACTTTTTATATATATATATATATATATATATATATATATATATATATATGTATATATATATATATATATAAGAGAGAGAGAGAGAGAGAGAGAGTATGTATGTGTGTAATATGGATAATATGATTGTGTATGTTTGTGTGTTTAGCTGAATACAGTGGAACCTTAGATTACGAGCATAATTCATTCCGGGAGTGGGCTCGTATTCCAAAATACTCAAATACTTAAAAAATACTTAAACAGTAAAACTCTTCCCTCCCACACCTCGCTTTTTAAGTTTCACAACTAACATACACAATGCAAACACTGTTTTAACGGGGAAAAAAAGAAATCTCTCGAATGATACTCGCGTGAGCGCATACTAACGGAATCACTGCTGAACCAGCACCTTACCTTTGAAAAGAATCACGATAGAGCTGAGTTTTCTGTGTAAATAAAGCGCGTATGTAAAGCGCCGGGGAGATCTGTGTGTGTATGTGTGTGTGTCTGTGTCGGTGTCAAATTACGCGCGTGCGCACACGCACACACAAAGTAAGTGTGTGTGTGTGTGTCGGTGTGTGTGTCAGTGTACGTGGGGCACAGGGTCAAATTACGCGCGCACAAACAGAAGAGAGGGAGATGTTGATTATAAGAGACGAGCACTAAGACACAGCAGGGGACTCTTATTTTGACACAGCGGACGCAGCCGGCGAGACTATCCATAATTATCCATAATTCCCGCAGCACAAGAGAGAGAAAAATCATTGGCTCAGTTGTGATCACTTGCCGCTCGGTGTCAAAATAAGAGTCGCGTGCGTGATACATGATACTCGGCGCTCGTAAACTAATACTTGCTCGGTTTCCGTTTAAAAATTCATTCAAAATATTTGCTCGGTTTGCGGAACACTCGTAAACCAGGTTACTCGCAATCCAAGGTTCCACTGTATACAGCTCAAAATTTACCATGCCCTTTCAAGAAATATGACATTACATGGGTTTTTATTGACGAATATTCAAAAATCACCATGTTCAGAATTATTCATACCTTTTATATTAAAATGCTTCAATAATCAATAGAAAAGCCTTTGTTATTTATGACGGCCTGCAAGATTTCTACAGATCTGCCGCAGAATGTTTTCTGTTTCTTCCTTCACAAAAGCCTCCTTGATGCAAAATTTGCTGAATGATGGATCTCCCCTGATTGGTTGACGGTGTCTGTTAGAGTTTTGGTGGTGATACGGTGGTATCACGTCCAACCAGGTTTTTGACAGTGTTGAACATCTTGAACTTCTTGATGATACTCTGTACATTTCATACAGGGAAATCTAGTTCTTTCGAAATTGCCTTCTTTGCCTTTGCCTCTATTATGGGCATTGATAACACGCATATGAAGATCATGACTGAGTTCTTTCTTTTTGGTCATGGTGACTGAGAACAATTGAATGCTTTGTCCCCTTAATTATACTTTACGAAGCAGATGTTTCCATTTACCAGCATTTGCCAGCTTTATAAATGTTAGTGAATTTAAATTGTTAAAAACAACCCAAAAAATATTTCACTCACTAAGATGCCCTTATTCAGAACAACTTACTGTACATTTTTATCTCATTATATGTACATCTGAGCAGTTGTGGGTCAAGGGTCGTGCTCAAGGGCCGAACAGTGTCAAATTGGTGGTTGCTGGATTTTAATCTGGGACTTTCCGAACTGTAATCCAATTATTGTCCAACCCCTATTTTAATCCATTTTAATTGTAATCTAATTATTGTCCAACCCCTGTATGGGGATCTTATACAGGGGTTGCACAATAAAACTGAAACACTGGTCAATTTATTCTTGGAGGGCTTATGGCTAAATTTGACCAGGCTGGTGGCCAATGCTCATTGATTACACATTCCACCAGTAAGAGCAGAGTGTGAAGGTTTAATGAGCAGATTAATAGCACAGTTGTCCCTTCAAATATTGCAATGGGTGACATATCAGAGTTCAAAAGAGGACAAATTGTTGGTGCGCATCTTGCTGGCGCATCTTTGACCAAGACAGCAGCAAGTCTTTGTGATGTATCAAGAGCCACGGTATCCAGGGTAATGTCAGTATACGACCAAGAAGGACGAACCACATCCAACAGGAGTAACTGAGGAAGCAAGAGGAAGCAGTCTGAAAGGGATGTCCAGGTGCTAACTCGCATTGTATCCAAAAAACATAAAACCACAGCTGCCCAAGTCGCTGCAGAATTAAATGGTCACCTTAACTCTCCTGTATCCACCAAAACTGTTGGTCTGGAGCTCCACAGGGTCACATGTACTGTACATGGCCGGGCTGCTATAGACGAACCTTTGGTCACTCGTGCCAATGACAAACATCGGTTTCAATGGTGCCGGCAGTGAAAATCTTGGGCTGTGGACGATGTGAAACATGTATTCTTCTCTGATGAGTCCACTTTCACTGTCTTTCCCACATACGAGAGAGTTACGGTGTGGAGACGCCCCAAAGAAGCCCCAAGTACCACCCAGACTGTTGCATGCCCAGAGTGAATCATGGGGGTGGATCAGTGATGGTTTGGGCTGCAATATCATGGCATTCCCGAGGCCCAATACTTGTGCTAGATGGACGCGTCACTGCCAAGGACTACCAACCCTTTCTGGAGGACCATGTGCACCCAATGGTTCAAACATCATATCCTGAAGGCGGTGCCATGTATCAGGAGCATAATGCACCAATACAGACAGCAAGACTGCTGACAGAGTGGTTTGATGAACATGAAAGTGAAGTTGAACATCTCCCATGGCCTGCACAGTCACCAGGTCTAAATATTATTGAGCCACTTTGGGGTGTTTTGGAGGAGCGAGTCAGGAAACGATTTCCTCCACCAGCATCACGTAGTGACCTGGACACTATTCTGCTCAAAATACCTCTGGTCACTGTGCAGGACTTGTTCACCATACTAATGAGTTATTGTGGCCTAAATCAGTTTCATTCTCCAACCCCTGTATATATTGTATATAAAAAAAAAAGCATACAGTGGGTAAACAAGTACCATTTTTCATTCATTAATATTTAAAAAGGTGACAATCAATAAAGGCCACACTGACCACACGCAGCACAATCTGTTTTCCAAAAACAAGTTAGCCAAATGGTAGTGTACTTGTACTGGATGTATTCTTATCATTATGCAATGTGACACTCCTTCCTGTCCAGACCACACCCACTTCCGGGATCAACTTTGAGTACAGATACCGGTATTTGTCACACTATACAGATACAGATAGAGATAGCTGCGTTGCATGACACCCCTAACAAACCACCGAAAAGTGAGCCCTAGCATGGGGTGTGTGTATATGTGTGTGTGTGTTTACCTGAATGTATATTAGCTTAATTGAAATGATTCGTTCATTCAGTTCAGCACACATGAATAAGTGTTTCTTATTGACCAGGTGTTCACAGGTATGTGTGTGTGTGTGTGTGTGTGTGTGTGTGTGTGTGTGTGTGTGTGTGTGTGTGTGTGTGTGTGTGTGTGTGTGTGTGAGTGTGTGAGTGTGTGTTGGACGTACATACAGTTCATCCAGTATAAAATGCAAACTATTAGGTTAACAGAGCTAATATTTAACACACACACACAGCCTCATACTACCAAAACAGCCACATACCACTAAAACATACTCTCCCAAAAACCTGCTAACAGAAGCCCAAAGTTCTCTCGTACCTGTTGTCGCCTGAAGTCATGTCTCCCTGCCCCACTCCGTCAGCACGCTCACACTGTACACACTGTACACACTGTACACATCCTGAAAGAGAGACACCGCCTCTGATGATGCACAATTCCCTAAAACAGGCACATTTTTATTCTGGAAAGAAACTGCTCGATGAAAAGCGTGGCCAACTCGGGTTGCTGGAGGAAACAGGATCCACGACGTTGAGAGAGAGAGAGAGAGAGAGAGAGCGCGAGAGAGAGAAAGGAGATCGGAGCTCGGCTAATCACAGCAACTCTCCAGGTTGAAGTTTCAGTTTAACATAGACATGCAAAGCAGGCCAGAGGGAGAGTAAACACACACGCGCACACACAGCCATACACATTCTGCCTAATGGGTTTAGTAATAACAACACAGACAAAACTTTTTAACGTATTTCTTATCTCAGCGCAAACCGGTATCATATATACTGTGCATGCATATCACCCATGTGCATGTACGGTCAGCTAAAGCGTCAAGGTCTCATCCAAGATCTCCATCTTCAGTCAGCATGGTCCATGCCATATATATTGAAGTAAAGCGCTTGTGCTTTTAATGTTGGAGACAATAAAGGAAATAAATAGAAATCCAGGAAATCTACAACATAACCTCACTTCTCTGCGACAAGACACAAGACATGTCCGTTTGTATAAGCAATGAGTAAATTATTATAAATTATCAGCAGGATGTAAATGATTAGGGTTTACCTGGTCATATGTAAAATCTTATAACTTTTCCAGCAATATGCAAATAAATGTAAATGATGTGCAATATGGAAATGAATGTAAACTAATTATTAATATTTATTACCGCAGTTATTCCCTCCCTCCCTCTCTCTCTCTCTCTCTCTCTCTCTCTCTCTCTCTCTCGCTGACTCTCTCTTTCAATAACACTCCTTACAGAAAAAAAAGACTTCTTCCATAACTGATGATAATAATAATAATAATAATAATAATAATAATAATAATAATAATAATAATAAAGACAGCCTACTGACAATCTGCTGTAAGTATAATCTGTTGCTATAGAAACCACATTCAGGTTCAGGTTGTGCTAGAAACCGGAATCGGAATTGAGAACCGAGTTTCTCAGCGATGTTTGCTATCTAGCAAGCTACGACAAATATCTCACCGACTGATCATTGCATATGATTTTCTACCAAGCAGTGTGAGGAAGCCACAAAGTTGCTGTACGTCCGGTATGAACTCGCACATAAACGTCACAATCTACGCCATTAGGCACACCCAAATCCTGGCAGAGGGTGTGTATTTGTTTAAAAGCAAATATTCTGGGCCAAACATGTGGCCAGGGGTCACCTCTATTATGAGTAACATTCCATGCTACGAGCAGATATTTAGCGAAGTCTACATGAACCTATTTGCTGGTAAATACTACGGATGCTTCGAACTAAAACGTAGTCCGATAAATCAGGATTTATACTCCTCAACCTTAAAAACGGTCACGCACAGCAATGACAGTAACTAGAGTCAAAGTTCTTTACTTTTAATTGACAGAGAACCACAACGGCAACACGGCATACAGTAGGTCAATGATGATTTGAATAAAAAAAAAGTGCTTACAGTATATAGAAGTCGTGCCAGTGTGTGTTAATAGTGAGTGATTAGACATCAAAGCATGTCACAAAAATGTCAAACTCTCAAAATGATATTATTATTATTATTATTATTATTATTATTGGTGTTGTTGTTGTTGTTGTTGTTCATTGGAACAACCAAAAACAACAATAACAACATGTGATCGTGTGTTTCCGTGCTAATTTTATTCATTTTTTTATTCTTTTACTCATTCATGTTTGGATAGTTGGTTAAAATTCTAAAAAAACTAAAATTCAGTTCATCATGTTGCCTATTTTGTGCTGGAAAAAAGGATATATTACTCTATATTGGAAAATCCTCAGACCTATATATGTAAAAAAAAAAAAAATTGTAATAAAAAAACAAATAATGGTTAAAATGATCTGAGCTTTAAGGGCTGTGTGAGTTATAACATACATATAACAAGATTATTCTATTCTTTATTCCGTAGATTAAACTCAGCGAGCTCAGAAACACCCGATGCAGTCATTCGTACAACCTCACCAGCACATTTTCATAACAGCCTACACTCTGCTCATGTCTGTCTCTACATGCTCACGTAGCGGCTCGAAGCAAAGCACAGAGACTGTACAGCTTCCTGCATGTGGTCGGATCACCTGCCCTTACAATGCATTATTCATATCAATCTGTAACACTATATGGTGCGAAACGTCACCGAGACCGGCCTCACGCTGGTACTGTAATCATCGCTCCGATGTCAACGTCTGTGTGGGATCACTGTGGGGAAAAAAAAAAAAAAAAAAACTGCAGAAATGATAAAGTTAGATCATCTGGAAGATCAGTCTTGTGTTCCAGTAATGCGCTGACTTTAAGACAACATATGCCATGTATTATAATTCTCCTCGTGCACAAAACACACGTCATGTTACTGAGTAGTTCAAGTCGAGTCGTGCTGACTAGAATGGATGGAACAAATACTGTGTGTGTGGCAGGACTTTTACTTTCTGAAGCCGGGGTGTTCACCTCTGCACACAAACTCGAGGAGTTCATAAGTGAATGA